>WYDI02025843.1:0-64596 GCA_009867235.2 Psittacus erithacus | reverse complement strand
ATGCCAGGCAATATATATACACGCACATGATGTATCTATTATAGAAGAGTTAACCTGTGGTAGCAAATAATGTTGAAATTTCTGTGTGTACAAATGGCTTGGTAAGTATATATCTGAGATTCAAGGCAAATGGGATTTTTATGTAGTTGCCAGGGTGGGGTGTGAGTTGAGGAAGCTTCAAAAGAGTAGTGTAAACATTTGCTGGAGACATTCGTATTGAAATAAAACAAAGGTCTTACCTTTGTATGGGATTTATAAGGTAACGGCTGGCAGGAGAAACTATAAAACCACACTTTTTTGTGTATACGAGGGGAATGATGGGATTGATGTTAGTCATTTGAAAGACAAGTCATTTAACTCTTTGTTGTTACAGTCTGAAGGGATGAACCATTTTTAAGTAGGATTTTGCAAAGACCTGTCACCCATGCATAGATTCTGTGTATTGCCATAGAATCAGTGCAATTTCCAGTAGTCAGTAGAGAAATTGCTTTAAGTTTCTGGTTTTGTGCTGTAACACACTTTTCCCTCCCTTCTGCTCTTGGCTCTTAATGAGACGATGGGAGCCAGAAATGTAAATATGTAAATAGTAATAAAAGGCTTATATTAGAAGTTTCATAACAATAGACCTTTAAAGTGTATAAGCTGAGAGACCACAGCAGGAGTCATGTTGGCTGGATTAAATGATAAAAGGGGAAATGCATTTCTGAGTCTCACTTTCTCTTAAGACATGTTACTGTGTTTGTGTCTTGTACGTCATTAATTATGCTGCAGTATTTAACAAACAGTAATTCACATAATAACAGCTATACTTTGGAGGAGCGCCTTCCCCGAAAGAGACAGTGCTTTTTCTAGACAGGCTCTAAACCAAACAGAAGAGTTGTCGTTATCTTAGGCCACTTTTGAAACTTTCGCAGGCACCAGATGTTTCTTCAAATGATTTTTTCATTGCCAGTGGCATGCCTGAGCTGGAGACTAGATGGGTGGAACTCTGTCATTAATTGCTCATATCTAAGATATGCTGACATTAAATAAAAAGAGACATCACTTTAACTACATCCCAAACGTATTCCTGATAGCAAAACATTGCTCAAATCCAGTTTGCACAGGAAAAATAAAGTTTGTAAATTAATTCAGGTACAGCTATAGTCACATCCATTAAAATAGTTCTAAGTCAAGTGTAGGCAGGGCTCTGGGAAAAAAAAAATCCAGTGATTTCTATTTCTGCTACTGTTATTTCTACTTAACTCTACATTTTCTTACTGTGTAACTCCACTATGCAAGAGACCAGAGCAAGGAGGATCTGAATCCTGGATATCTTCCAGGAGAGGCAGAGACGGACTTAATCTTTTCTGTGGCTGCCAATGGGGTTGTTTTGCTCACTGTTGCATTGAGAGTGTGAGTACCTGCATTAAGGACAGGACCTGCAAAGGAGGGGAAGATGAGGGTTGTAAAGGGCAAAGCAGGCTGTGCTTGGACAGGTGGGTTAAAATCATTCCTGCTTAGGGCAGGTGACATATCTTGGTTACTGCCTTGGGGAGGTGAAGGTTTCTGGTCTGAATAGGGGACTGTCCAGATGGTTCTCCAGGTCCTGTTCGCCACAGGACGCTGCTGCACCATGGTGTTAAAACCGGTGCAAATCTTCAGTCATTCAAAATATAAAACCGAACCCAAACAAAACCTAAAATAAACTTGAGTAACAGAACTTACGCCCTCTTGCCCTTCCCTCTGCACACCCCTTGCATTTTCCAAATTCAAAGTCAGTGTACTTTACAGGAAAGCTAACAAAATGTTTTGTGGAGATAGAAATTTTTCCCCAGGATAAATGATCTGTGTTAATTCAAATCCATCTGTCTATCTGTGAGGTGCAGATGATACAACAGGAAGTATAGTGCACTTCATGTGCATGAACCTAAGTCACTGCTCCTGAGGGAGGTCCTGATGTATTGCATTGTCAGGACAAGGATATTGAATCTTACAGCATCAATCTATTATTCATGCTGAATAATCTGTTATTACTGTATGGAGACTCTGGAAACGACAGTCTGTCTTCCCCAGCCGCTCCTACTCTGCTGTGTGTTTCTGGAGGCAGCGGAAGAGATGACACACCGTGTATGTAGCTCATTAAGGTGGGACAAGATCTTTTTTTTACTTCTCTGCTGAGTGTGCAGCAAAGGGAGTTGATGCACAAACTGCTGGTTTGGTGCAAAGCCTGCACATCCTCTCTCACATTTTAATGTACAGTTTGAAACACCCCTGTGCACAAATATGGGCTAAAATATTTGCTACAATTCTTTTGCTAAAATTCTTTTGCTAAAGTATGGGCTAAAATATTTATTAGATTCTGTTTTATGTCAAACCTCATTCCATTGCTGTGTGTTCAGACACAGTTTAAAGCGTTGCTGACGCTGTAAGGGAGTCTGAAGGCTAATGAAAATTCAGGCCATCATATTTCAAAGGCATATGCACCCATATCCATGCTTACCTTTGGAGCTGGAGACCAAGTTGTAATATGAAACCGAAATAACACTATCAGCTTCAAAATCAGAGTTTCACCTAGGGCCCTTCCCCCCCTCCCTCCTTTCCCCGCAGTTAAAGTTCAACTATTTCATTTGTAAATGTAGCTCTGTGATACAATCAGAAGCAGAAATGCAGAGGGACCATTAGCTCAGTCAGGCAAACAAGCTGCTCTGGCTCCATCATAAAAATGTAATGTTAACTTCTGCCATTAAAGTATTCCCCCACCCTGGCCCCTCCCAGCCCTACCAGAGTCCTTTATTCTCGGCTGCCTTTGTAATGTTGCATTCTGGTCACTCAAACTGTTGGTTTTGTTTTGTTTTGTTTTGCTTTCCCTGCTTGTGGATGGGGAGAGGTTCCTTCATGCTCACCCTTCCTGAATCCTCCCAGAGCCCAGGCGCCTGTTAGATTCCCCTTTGCACAGTAAGATGTGCATCAGGTCTGTTTGAGAGACCTGTTTGAGATCCCTTCCTTCCTGAGTGTGCTCATTCTGCTGGAGCAGGTTTCACATCATCCTGTTTCAGGCAATACATACTGGTGGTTTTCTCTGTGCTTTTCCTTAATTTACAGTTTCAGTGGGTTTTTTTGTTTGCATCTTTCTTTCTTGTTTTTTTAAATGGAAAGTGAAAAGTAGAGTTGGGTCAATACATAATTGGCCCAAATTACTATGTAGTGCATACATTCCTCACTGGAAGAACAGTTGTATTTTTAATCCAGTTTCATCTCTCAAATTTCATGCACACTATCCTGACTGAAAGGTATCAGTAATATGTCAGTTCACAATGCTTACTTTGCATCAGAATAGCCCTTGGAAGACTTGGTGGTGGGAGGCCCTTCTCCCAGGACCTGTACTAACACACGGCAGATGACTCAAAGCTTGTCCCAGGGTAAGATGGAGATTAGAGGGGAGGAGCAGACTAATGGCTATCAACACACAAGCTGGTGTAGAAGGAAAGCCTGGGGTGGATTTTGGAAGCAAAAGGAGGCAATGCGGTTGACAGGAATGGAGGGCAATGTCAAGTTGTGTTGCGACTACATGATAAAAAAAAATTTGAGAAGAGGTAGGGAGTAGTTTTATAAATGTTTGAGAAGCTCCTCCCCAGTTTGAAAGACAGGGTGAGATGCATTTTTGAAATTGAAGGCAGACAATGAAGGACCCTTAAAGTAAAGATCAGTAGTATCTTTCGATGGGATGGAGGAAGTGGTACTGCTGCTGAGATGGTGAAGAGAATTTGTAAAATAATAAGGTGAGGACTTGTTTTTGCCACACTGAATTTGAATTGTGAGCTGTCAGAAGTGCAAACCAGACCAAAGGACAAGTGGAAGGGATAACACAAGATGATCTTGCTATTTCTATATTAGCAAATAGTGCAAACATACAGAACGCACCTGTAGAGCGAAACAAGTCAGGGCTAAAGACCTGACATTCACATAAGGCACATTTTGGATGGTTTTATTTCAGATTATCTTTAGTCAGTTCCCAAAGACTTAAGCAGCCGCTAGCAGCTGGAGCATGTAAGGTATACTCCTAGAACACATCTTCGGTTCTGGCCCTTCCACAAAGAATCCAGCTCATGCGCTCTGAGCAATCAGGTGTGAACCAAAGCATGGTAAGTCGGGACAATCAAATGATTCACCTCAAATGTGAGCTCCTGATCCAAACTGAGGCACTGACACATGCCTTTGAAGTTTCTCCTTCTTCCTATTGTGGTAGCATCTTTGCTGGGCTTGGGACAGAAGCACAGAATAAATGTGTGAATTGCCAGAGTGTGGGTCACAGACGGGGGGTATCTGCTTTTATTTTCCCATTTGTTGTCATGTGTTTTCTGAAGTTTAATGGTTATTTGCATCACATGTTCAAAGTAATCTCTCTGGCACACAGATTTTCATCACAGTGAATTGCTTGAGCACAGACTTCTCCTCTCAAAAAGGAGTAAAGGGACTTCCTTTGATGATTCAGATTGATACGTACAGCTACAACAACCGCAGCAATAAACCCATCCACAGAGCCTACTGCCAGATCAAGGTTTTTTGTGACAAGGTAAGTGGAAAGCACAGTTGCCACAGACAAAGGAAGAACCTTGTTACACAGTTTATTATTGCTGTATTTTAGACCTAATTAAATGGTCTTTCTTTCCCTAAAGAATTGTGTTTCATGGTAGAATTTGGACCATAAATCTAACAGATTATCATGTAATTATTTTACTGCTTTTTTAATTTTATTTTTTGGCTCTGATTCCTCACCTCGTAAGAACAGTTGGAATGTTTAAGGACAGGATGCTACAGGTCATGATATAGGAATATAAGAAAAGTAAGAAAGTACAAATGTAAAGATCTCTACTTGGTAGGTCGGCACTGATCATATACTTAAGTGTCAATCTGATGTTACCCCTTCTGGCTCCAATAGCCCGAATAAGTAAATGTGGTGGAGAGGCTTCTGACAGAGAAATGTACCTTCCAGTAAAGGCCTGCTAAGCTCTCTTTTATGGTACAGTGGAAAACTGATGCATTATCTGATGCAACTGTTTGAAGGTTTTTTTCCCACTTGATTACAAGCCATTATTTTGGAAGCTTCAATGGGACTTCTATATTGGTAGGATTTTCTTATTGAAAGTAAACTACAAACTGTATCAGCAGTTCCCATTTTGTAGTTCAGTAATTATAATTAATTTTTTTTTTTTGTACTCCCTCTTGCAAAATTTTCTTCCTGTACAGTACATTTCCCTACTCCTGTGTAAGGTTTTTCAGCACCAAAACATAGATCATGCCTTAATAAGTCTGACTACTTAATGAGGAGTGTCATGGTCAGCTGTATCTATCACCAAGCAGAAACAGTTGCTCACAAATGTTATGTCAGTGATGATTCTTAGAAGTGAGTGTGTCCACATTTCAGCTGCGTTTAGCACCTGTGAGCCGATGACTTTAGTCCTGCTGGGAGAGGTCTTCCAGTGGGGAGCTGCTGCCTGGATTCTAGTCAAAGTTCAGGGATTCAAGAGCCTGGCCTATTTAAGTGCCTTGGAAATTTATCCAAATTAATCTTGCCATCTTACAGACAGGAATAGAAAGGCAAAAGGCCATGCCCCAGGCAATACGTAGCATTAACTTTTTAATGGAAAGGGTAAAAGTTCAGCTGTTCCAGCTCTTTCTGCTGCTGCTCCTTTCCCTTTCAGAGTTCATTCCCTTGTTGCTGTCTTAAGGACTGATCAGTCAGTTGTGTTAGTGGAGCAAAAACTTTGAAAGTAATGAATGTAAATGTATGCACTGAGGTCTTCTTGCAGTCAAAATGTTATGCTTTCAATTCTAACTTTGAATGTCAAATATTTAGAGATTTGAAGCTACAGCTGGATGTTAAAAGCTCAGTAAATATCAAAGTGACAGATCATTTTCATCTACCTGTTTTTGAAAAGCAATTAGGAAAATTTGAATTATTAAAAAAAGGAAGGAAATTCAGAGCACAAACTCATCAAGGGTGACCTGTACACACAACTGGTGGAGATTTTCAATAATACATGTTCATTGCATCTATTTGCTTAATTGGTACTTCAGATATCCAGCAGAAAATGAATGCTGAGTCTTTTAATCAATACTGTCTCAAAGTAAAAGAAAAAGATCACAGGGGTAGTTAAAACATTATCCACGTCTAAACTGTATTGAGAATGGGAACTGGAGGGCTCAAGAGTGTCGATAATGGGATATGTATCTGTCTAATATAAATGTAGACATGAATGCAGAGCTTTTTAACTTAATGCAGGACTGAAAATGAGTTGAATCAATGAAAATTATCAAGGTCAATTCACATGACAGTTAGTGCTAATTGGCACTGGGAAGGAGACTGAGGCATTCTCCCCTTTCATGCTGCTGTATCTTTACTGATGCCGTTTGTCTCTGTGCTTTTGTAAGTAAATAAATGGTTGGAGAATTTCACTTGCTGGTGGCACTGGGAGACTTGGTGGTGCTCAAAGGAAGGTAGCTGATGGGGTGGGTGCTCTCATCTTCCCAAGGTGCCCAAATAAAACCCTGGCACTGGTGGAGGTGCTGCTAAACTCGCCCTCTAGTGACAGCGACAGGGTTTGCTGCCTGTTTGGGAAAGGCCGTGAAGCTGAGATAATTATTGCCCAGCTCTTTCTCATGATCAATTAAAGAAATATTATGGGGCCTTTAAAAAAATACCCAACCAGCCAACCAAACAACCTCCCCCCCCCCCCCAACCGAACCAAACAGCGAACATATCATATTTTTTATACATTTTAAAAGTGAATTCCACCGTTATAACCCAGTCTGACAACCCCGAAGAGAAGGTGGTGAGAAAAGTGCCTGATTTATTACAATCATCTGGATCAGAGGAAGTGTGCAGTAAATTCCTCCCACCTAAGTACTGAAATGTATCTTAGTTTGAAATGTGGAAGAAAAAAATGTTTCTGTGCCTGACAGTGTTCGTACAAATGGTGTTTCTGCAGCGATGGTGCCTCTTTAGGAGCGCTAGGAACATTTGTATCTTAGCTTGGATAAATCACAGGCAGAGGCATCCAGGTTTTAAGAAACAGTTGCTGATAAATCCATGTCTTCTAGCAGAAATGCAGTGTAGCTGTTGTGGAAAGAGTATCCCTAAAGAAATAAAACTGCATTTACCTAAGTGGTACATTCATATATATAATATATTAGTATTTGCTTAGTCAGTTGCTTATATTTAGTATTCATTTACATGTAAATTAGAGAGTAGCACAGCCTTAGATCTAGTGTGTGCTTTGTGACATAAATGTATGAGATAAAGGCTTCAAAGGTTGCAATAGTGTGCTTACTCGCTATTTATTCTCCAGTCTTTTGTCTGTATTATTTTCCAGTAGGCAATCTTCAAAGCAACTGGTACTGTGCACATCTTGTTAGTGCTAATTCTTTCTGCCCTTGCAGTCTTTTTATCATGTGCAGATCACTGATGCTGCGTATGATAAGAGAATACAATTTTTATTCCTTAAGTAGGTTGTCAGGGAAACTTGCTACCAGGCTTATTTATATTTATATATTGCAAGATGCTTTAGCCACTGTATATGAAGGAACTGGGGATTCAGAGATATTTTGATTTTTCTATATGTGATTAACTTTGCTAAAAAGAACCAGAAGCATTTGGCTTGGCAAATATAACAGTGTTCCAAATTTAAATAAATGAATCCTGTTTTCTTTATACAGTTCCTGCCATCTTGTCTTCAGTATGGATTGTCGCAGAGAAAATGGATTATCATAGCATATTGAGCAAGTCTAATTGCCTATTAATCTTCAGCTTTAGAGAGAAGGCTGAAGTCTATGTGCCTGTCCTACCAGATGTGGAATGCTGTGGCCTTGAACTAGGAACAGGTGTACACATGAGCTTCATAATGGTGGAGGGAGTGGGACTTACGATGGTAAAGGCTTTGGTAGGCTGGAGCTACAATGCAAGACATAAGCTTAAGTGAGTCTAAAGCTTAAAGGACTTGGAAGAAATGTATTTAGAATCAGCTGAAATTCATAGGCTGTGTTTTGCTGATGGCTTGTAGCAGAAACACTTGTTGCATTTAGACTAGGCCCATGCGTCAATGAAAAAAAAAATCAAAAATTCATTCAATTTGACTGCTCAGAGCCTAATTTATAGCTCCCTATGAGTAGGTTATTCCTTCTGCCCTGAAGATAAGCAAATTCTGATTTATTAGATATGTGTCAGATAGCTCAGCTGTGAAAACTCCCCAGCAGAAATGCTCTGGTATTCAAAAGCCTCATTGTGGTCTATTGTCTCAGCACCTACAGCAATGATGTACACTGTGTAGACTTGGCTGGGCCCTGCACTGTGCCATATGGAATGCTCCTAGTTCAGAAGGGCTGGTAGGTAGTTTTGTGTGTATTGCAGTTGCTGCATTTGTAAAGTGGCTGTGGCACAAATAAGCACTGACGGGTGGGAATGGCTGCCTTGCTTGGAGAATGCCTGCACCCCAGGGGAATTGGGGGTGTCTTGCCTTGGACGAATGAAGACGAAGGTGTGAAGCTTTACCAAGGTCATAGCTACAAGTTATATTGGTCTCAGTGACTGTGAACTATACTGATGTGCACAAAAAAAATATCAGTAAAATGTATACTCTTTATTGTATATAAAAGGCTGAGTCCTCCTCAGTTTCTGCTTTCCTGAGGGGAGTCTCGCACTTGCTGTCATGCACATCCTGAGAGCAGCAGCATGGCAGTACTGAGGTAGGGCTGTGGCCACCTGGCAGGGCTGCTGTGCAGCACTGAGCTCTCAGGATGTGCCTTCTGCAGGACGGAGGCTGTGAGGTATAGTTTTACTCCTTTCTGCTAAAGAACAAGTGGTCTTTAAAGATTCAAATAGAATCATAGAACTGTTAGGGTTGAAAAGGACCTTAAGATCACCTAGTTCTAACCCCATGCCATGGGCAGGGACTTCTTACACTGGACCAGGTTGTTCAAAGCCCCATCCAACCTGGCCTTGAACACTGCCAAGGATGGGACAGCTGCAGCTTCCTTGGGCAGCCTGTTCCAGTGCCTCACCACCCTCACAGTAAAGAACTTCTTCCACATATCTAACCTAAATCTCCTCTATTTAAATTTGAACCCATCACCCCTTGTCCTACCACTACAGTCCTTGATGAAGAGTCCCTCTCTGGCATCCTTTAGGCCCCCTAAATAGATATTGTAAGGCTGCTATGAGGTCTCCACGCAGCCTTCTCTTCTCCAAGCTGAATAGCCCCAACTTTCTTAGCCTGTCTTCATATGGGAGGTGCTCTAGAATCAGTTTCGATAGGGGCACACCTCTGAATCCCTCAAGTTCCGTGGCTGAGGTTAATGACAGCTGGATTGGGTCCTGGGTCTGGAGGCAATGTGTCTGTTAGACACCTTCATGTTTGTTAAAGAGCTGTTTCTTTCTCCACCTTTTTCAACCTTAATAAATCTATTGGTAGATCACAGCCAGGAGTACACCTTTCCTTGCATTCTTTTCAAGCTTGGTTCAATGACTCATGTGTGAATTTTGCCATCTTGAGTGGATATTTTTGGCTTTCCTTACCTCCCTCCCTCCTTTCTTTTAAAGAAACTTCTAAATTTAATTTGGAAAAAAAATCTTTAATTTTGCATGCTGACTGTCTGGGAGCATATGGATCTTTAATACCCTTCACAACATGATGATTCGTATTTATAAAGTAAATTAGGAGAACGTCAAAGGAGGTGTTGCTGCTTTTTATGTCAATAACAAGTTTTATTTTCTAAACTTGTTGGGAGTGTATTTACATAACAGAAGCCTGCAACTTCTCAGAAGTTCCTGGATCCTAATAGGGCAGTGCTATAGTGCTTTTCAGTTTCTGAAGGGCTTCTCTCTGTTTGAAATGCCTGTATTTTTCTGTAGGAGCCCTTGTGCTATTGGCAAGCTGTCAGTGTAGCCTTCTTGCATTGGCAAATCTCAAAGGCCCCTACAAAGCTGGCCACAGTGGAGCTGTGCCACCCCCAGATGAGGTGGGTGGAGGAGAGTTTAGGAAAAAGCTTAGCGCAGACATGATCCAAGATGACAGTGATCCTGCAGGTGTTTTACCTCAGTACATACACAAAGTATTTGGTCTGAGTGCTCTGTCCATTGTGGGGGTGCTGGGCTCAGGATGTCCTACGCACAGGATGTAGCGGCAACAGCCCCATACAGACTGCATACTGCCTAAGCCATCCATTCTGTCTCATTGAAGCCAGCATGTGGATATGTTCCTCTTGCTGTTTCCAGTCCTGGGGGGGGATGCTGGATGTGCCAGCCTGCATTTTGGGAATCAGTGATCTATCCAAAGCTCGCATATTCCCAACAATCCAGACAGATTTATCTGTAATGGGATGACCAGTCTCTATTTCAGCATTTCTGATGTGTGTGTTGCTGTAGTTCCAGGCATTGCAGGGTACGATGTTCACAGTGATTCCTCCTTGGATAATATCTGTGGGTTGTCTTTTTTGCATCAGGGTGCGGAAAGGAAAATCAGAGATGAAGAAAGGAAGCAGAACAGGAAGAAAGGCAAAGGCCAGGCATCTCAAGCCTCGTGTAATAACTGTGAGTAAGATGGGCCTTTCTGGTTTGGGGCAAAGTCACGCTTAACACGCCTCCTCTCATAACCATGTTGCTCTGTGATCCTCCTAGCAGCAGAAGGGAAGTTGAGTGCACTCCCTCTGCAAAAAAAGAGCGATATCACCTTCTTCAAAACAATGGCTGACCTGGATTCCCAGCCAGTTCTCTTCATACCGGATGTTCACTTTGGAAACCTACAAAGAACTGGACAGGTAGGAAATGATAATGAGAGGAGCCGGTGCCCACCTGCTGTCTGGCTCTTGTTCTCTGAGACAGGGTTTAGGAAAATAAATCACTATTCCCAGGGACCCCTTGTTTGAGCTCTTGTTTTGGTAAATGTAGCTCCTGGTGAGTCACTTAAAATGCCTTTCCAAGTTCTGGGCGTGAAAAAGGACTTTATGCTTCATTAAAAACCAACTGGTTTGTGTTTGTTATAGTTTTGACGTTCTTTTGCTAAGAAGAAAGAATGAAAAGAGTCAGAAATTTTGAAATAGGACGTTGTGACTTAGAGAGATTGTGCTAGTCGGCTTGATGAGATAAAGTGCCACCTTGTGGTAGCAGTGATCCCCCTCCCTTCCCTGCTGAAAACAAAGACCAAGCTCTTACATGTTGTAAGGAGGTCTAGAGTAGGCTCGCTAAACATCACTGCCCATTTTGTGTCAGCATCACCTGGAGATCTGGAAATTTCTTGGAAGAAAATATTTTCACTCTACAAAGTAAAAATCTATCACGCTAATGTTAATATTCAGTATTGGCAGTCATTATCACCAGTGAATGTGAAGAAGTCTTGCCTGACTTGACTTTTTTTAAGACATGCTTTATTACTTGCTGGGAAATTGCAAACCTGAATTGGAGGGTCAGCTCTGACAATTTTTTGAATATGAACCTGTTATTTATTGATGTCTTGGAGAGCAGAATGCATGTGTTTGTAAAGACAAATAGTAGATGAGGAAATTTTATATGCGTCTTGCTGCCAAATATTAAAGCAATTAAGTTTAAATGACACCGAGTGTTGGAATTGTCATTTATTTTAAAGCAGTGAGGTTTGTGGTAGAGCGAAGCACAGGGAGTGCAGACATTGCAGTCGCAGCTGTCACTGACTGACTCTCCAAAATTGGAAAGACACCCACTCACATACATATCAGTGCTGGTACCTTCTGTCCTCATGGCTTCCAAACCAGAATGTGGATTCGTCTCAAAACAGGAGAAGGTGGAAGCATTCCTTGGTATATATAAGCCTGTAAATAATTTTCTAAACTAACTGGAAGATGCCTTTGTTTGCTAGCTCTTGGGCAATGTTTAACCCTGTCTCTTTTGCTGCTGTAGAAGTTGAAGTTTTGGCATTCTTGCAATCCTGAACTTGTCAATTTAATTGTATATTACTTAACATAAGAATGATTTATTATGACAACAGTTTGCTATTTACGAATGTTCTATTATGAAAGTGTAGCCACTTTCAGGTCCTGATCACAGAATGAGTTACAGACCTCAGCTTTGCACACACATAACTCTGATCTATCTTCATTGTACAGGTTCAGAAGTGAAGAGCTGTGTGTGCTCTTGAGTGTTGCCAGCACAAGTGCTGGAACCTGCCCGAGATTCCTTGCTCTGCCCCAGCAGAACAAAGGGTTCCAGTGCCCTGCTTTGCCCCATGCTTGCACAGTTACTCAGCAGCTGGAATGCTGGTGCAATTGTTGGTGCAGACCCTCCGTGCAGGCACACTGTGAGGAACTTGGCTGATTGTTCTGTAAAGCTTTTGACAACAGACTGTGATTTTATGTGTCTCCTGCTGTTACCTGTGTTTGCTGTTGTCAGTTTGGTCTCAGTGACTGTGAGCTATACTGATTTGCGCAAAAGAACAGTCTGGACTTGAGCTTCTGCCTGCAGCACAGTTCTGGTACAGTTCAGGTGTACCATTAGTAATTGTATTTCCATTAGGGCTGTAGTTTAATATGTTAGTCTTTATAGTTTAATTAGATTTTCAGACAATATTAAATACATACAAAAAGCTTGTGAGTGTTGTGGCTATAATTGTATTAGGGGTAATTCAGATGAGCTGTGATCTAATTTAGAGGATCGTAAAATACCTGGGAAAATGATATAAACCAGGGAGAGGGCAATGTCTGTCAAAATGCTTCAGTATATTTCCACTAGATGATATTCAACAGCAGTGTTTTTAAGCCACACTTTTTCCAGATCACAATTAGAGGTAGAGGTGTTTGTATTTTATAGAGAGAAAAGGACTTTCAACAGATAAAAAACTGCAAACCACTTGTTATCATTTCTCCCTTTTGAAGTTATTCTGACAAACAGGTGTCTGAGTTTGGGAATAACTATTTGTTTTCTTATTTCCCCACCCTTCTAGGTTTACTATAATACAGATGATGAGAGAGAAGGGTAAGACATTTATTGTTTTACAAACTTTGCAGTTAGAAGTTCAAACTCATAGAAAGCAGACACAAAACATGAAATCAGATAAAGCTGATCCCCTTTCTCCCCCTTCCTTCATGTTCCCCAAGTGCTAACAGTAGGCGAGTAGTATGGAGAACTGGTAGAGGGAGGTTTATTTTGTATTAACTTTGTTTTCCTTCAGGTGAGCTGGCTGCTTTTTATCTGGTTTTTATTACATTTCCAAGTAAAACATTTTAAAGGACCCTAAGGTTCAATACAGGGACAGAACAATATATTTGATAATAAAGTACTTACATATATAAATGAAGCACTGAATTTCTGAAAGCATTCCTGAAAGCTGTTTAGCAGTGCACATGTGCATGTGTGTGTATTTATGCAACAAACAGGAACTGCAGAGAGAATACCCAAGTGTTCCAGAAAAGAAAAGGGGAAAGAGAAGAGAAGATCCTGGGAAGGGAGATGGTTGGAAATGGGAGCATCTATATTTGGCTTTGGAGGAACTGGAAGAATTGCATGAAGTCCCTGAAATAGTTATGAAATAAAGGCTTTAACATGTGTGGCTAAAGTTCAGCCAGTGTTAACTGTAATGTGTGCAAGCTTGAATCCTGAGTGAGCACCCTCAAATCTGAAAGCTTGGAGTAACAGCTGGACTCATGTAAGCCTGCAAGTGTCCTGTGGCAGGGATTGGCCAGGCACCTGCAGCTAACATTGACTTGAAAACATGGGGCCCTTTTTTTTCTTTTATGGAGCTAATGTTCTTCATAAGGCTGACAGTGGAATTAGAGAAACAAAGGGTTTGAACTAAGCACATTGGTTCAGTTCTCTCCTCCAAGACTAAAAAGGGGCACCGAGTTCTGCCAGAGTTATGGCGAGGGGAGAGGGCAGCTGTAGTGCTTTCAGCCTTCAGCTTCCCCAGAAGAGCATTTCACAACTTCAGGCTGGATCTGTCCCAACATGTTATTCCTTTTGAACTTGCTGGCATGTATGGTCTTCGATATTAGAAATATTGCTGGTGTTACCTGAGGCTGTCTCCTTGACCCCAAAGAGGAAGTGAATCAGTGTGTAAATGTGGGTTCAGCTCCTTAGCTGTTTCTTCCCCCCGTCCCCTTCCCTCAATATTTAAGCAGTTGAGGACCTTTGGGATTTTCAAAATAGTATGTAATGTTGGAATGTATTTCTGTGTCACCTGTCCCAGCCAATCAGTTTGAGCAATTTGAGAGGGCTGGAGAGTTCAGTTAAGCATCAAAAGCTAAATCCTTGCAGTCTCTGGTCTGGTGCTACTTAAATAGCTAGTGAGGTTTTTGCCAGAGTACGGAGTCATGACTGCTGCTGTTGAGAGGGGTCTCCCCTGCTGGGAACACAGTTTTACTGACATAGTCCTTGCTGTGTGTTTTCTAGTAGCAGTGTCCTGGTCAAAAGGATGTTCCGGCCTGTGGAGGAGGAGTTTGGTCCATCCCCTTTGAAACAAATGAAAGAAGAAGGCCTGAAAAGAGGTAATAATTTGTAACAGTTAGAAATAACGCTGTGGTACTCATGACTTCAAGCTGGACAGGGCAGGTGTGGCTCAGACCAAGGCAGTTGTTAGACACTAGTCAAATGTGGGGTAGATGGGAGAAGAGATCATTACACCTATCAGTATACAAGAAGACACTTAAACAAGCCCTAGTAATGACTTAGAAGCAGAAAACAAATTAAAAAGGACTGTGCTATCTCAAGAAGGGATCAAGACAAAAGTGTATGTAAAATATAAAAAAACTAGAAAGCTTCTTGATCCTTGGCCAAGCTACATAGTTCATAAATGTTCCAGTGGCAAATCTGTGGTTGTCTATTTTTAGCTTTTGCTCATCTTTTCTGTTCTGGAGGGGATCACAAGCAAATATGCAGGATGCGCTGGGTCAAATACAGAGACCTAACACAGGCAAGCTTCTGCTGACTCCAGACTTGAATTAGCCTGAATAAAACCTTAGAAATTTCTTACCCAATTAGAAATATAAGACATGGAGAGACATCTTCCAGCAGACCTAACTGAATTGTTTAAGAGATTGTTTCCCTTAACTGTTTTTAGTACCCTGAGTGAACATTATAATCCTGTTTCATATGCTATACCAATTCCGGTTTTCCAGTCTGCTACAATGAAGCTTAAGTTGAGTAAGTGACATTGAAGCCATGGTTTAGGTTTTGCTGTTAAACTTTGCACAGAAGGTGAGAATGAGAAGATTGTGATTTTGTCCACAAAGTCTGCTTTGTGTATCGTCACTTCCAGTGCAGTGCTATAGGTGACAACTTCCTACACTGCCACAGTTAGCCTAGAGAATATTTGCCATTCCTTCAATCTCATGAGTTCTGTCATGTATGTTTATTGGAAACTCCAGGGTTTTGACCAACTTGTATAACTCAAACTTGCAAATGTTTTGAGGTTCCCCCATTGGTCTGTGAGACAACAAAGCAACAAGGTAGAGATGTTAGCTCAATTGTTCTTAGCTACACCATTTGTAAGACTCATCTGAGCTTTAGAAACAGTTCCCCATGAGCATTTGCAAAGTTTCTCTGTTGGTTAGGGTGGTGTTCTTGAACCAGGGGAAGCATACAGGATTACAGGATGGAGACTGATATCTTCCTGGACTAGATGTGAACGTACTCTTATTTTAAATAAATCCTCAATGAACTATGTGAGGTCAGATCTGAGTGCAGACTTGCATGTGGCTGACTCAAGGCATTGGCCAAATTCACACTATCAGGGCTCCATCAAGCAGAATTGCACAGCCAGAAGGGCTACATAAAGAACTATCAGAACTGGAAGCCTGGAATGTTGCCTGCAAGAAGGTATTGGTTTGCTTTGATTATTTCTGCCCTTTGCTGTGGTAAGTTGCTTTAATATCATCCAGGATTTGCAACCATTTCAAGGGGAAGATCTCAAAGAAAAAGAAGTTTTTCAACTAGTGGCAAAACTATGTTAAGTTAATTAAATCCAGGAGAGGCACGGAACCAGGGAAGCTGGAGGATGCTTTCTTCATATCCCCTTCCTGTTCAGCATTTCTTGCAATTTGGACTATGCTGGCTGGAGGCCAAGCCTCTTCCAGCATGGCCTTTGCTCTTTGAACTTCCTGCCGTGGGGAATCCTGTATCTGGGATTGTGCTGGTGGAGTGCAGCTCAGCTGAATCTGCCCATTGGACAATACTGTCTTTGCCATAGGAGTCATCAGGAATTAAAATGTTTTGCTGTTTTTCCCTGGCTTAGCTGTACTAGAAGCTGGTTTTGTTCTCCCAGATTTGATCCAACAGAATCAGTAACTCTTAGAAAAGCAGGTATAGATGGAGCACTGGTGTAATCTTTGAGAGAGAGCAGGTCTGATCTGTGAAAATATGTAATGTAATCACAAGGTGGCTCTTTATTGGTAAGTATCACCCAGTAAGGTGTTCAGGCCCAGCTGAAGAACTGAAGTGACAGTGTATGGCCTTATCTCTGTCTGATGGACCTAATTGTAGTACTCTTTGGTGGAATCAAAAGTATTAAGGGGCAGCATGCAAGAGAACAGGTCTGAAGGGGTTTGCATACCATTGGTAAAACAAGGTTCATATTCTTGGGTAGCTGCATCTTTGTGGATTTTTCCTTCATTTCTTTGACCTCTAAGGGGGATACAAGTGCTCAGTGCAGAAATGTAGGGTAAGTTAATCTGCAACAAGTGTGCAATGCAGCTAGTCACTTGGCTAGACTTGTGGCCTGTTCCTGTTTTGAGTTCTCAGAGTTTTCAAATCACTTTCCTTTTTGGATTTCATAGGGAGTTTCCCGTTGATTATAAATCCAGCAGCTGCATTACAGGTCAGGGAATTTCCAGTCCTGTAGTCCTCAGCTTGAAGAAAGTCATATTTTTGTCTATATATATTGCAAACTGTATTATTAAAGTGAATGCATCTATAACCTGGTGACAGCAGGATCAGGGGGCATTAAGTATGAGTTGTATCACATTGTCACAACCATGGCTTGGCATTCAATGGCAGTGCTGCTGAGCCCAGTAGAGCCTTTACAGCCCCTTTCCTTCCATCCTGGCTGCGCTTGATGTGGCATGCCAGTTGGCCTTCTCTCTGTGGTCATGCCAGCATGAAGGCTTGTGGGGGCTGCATTGTAAGCTGAGGCAAGGACCTGATTTGTCTGAAGAGCAACTCAGAAAAAAGTGTTGTTTTTTCACTCACATCTGCTGTTTGAGAGAGTTCATCATCCAGGAAGATTCATTGAGATGGGCCAGAGTAACAGAGCATAAGGGCAGGAATGAGACAGGAGCTCTTTAAGGCGTCACTGTCACCAGAACTTATTTATGGAAGAGTGCCCTGCTGAATCAGAGCTGGGATTTTCACACCTGTCAGAGGAAATTAAAAACCAACAACCCCCCATATGTTTACTAATCCTGGCTCTCTGTGTGTATAATAGTGATTCAAGTTTCCTGTTATCCTGTAATGGATCCTTCATTGAGCATAACGTTGCCTGACACGCCAAGCACAAGAGATTTAAAGCTCAGCACATGGATTGTATGATGTCCCCAATTTTAACCTCAAATCAAGTGACTTTTTTGCTCCATTCAGATATGTTTGTAATTGTTAATTAATTACAGAGGTCCATACGATTGAAAAGCCAGGAGTTACAGGATAGTCCTCTAATCACAAGGAAATAATTACTGGTGAAAGTAGCGCATTGAGCAAGTACTTGCTCATGCAGGTGAACGTATCAGACCCAATAAAATCTAACTACTGATGCAGATTTTTTTTTGTTGTTCTCTTACATTCTGACAATTATTTAGATTGTGACCCAACAGTATCTCAGCTTTTAAGCCCTTTAAAAGGACACTCTCAGGCAGGTCCCAAAGAAGTATTCAAACATGGGCGAATAGGATGTCGGCTGTGCATGCCTGTGGTAGCAGTTCGAATTAGAGATTTAAAAACCCACCATTATCCTGCACATCTGGTTTGTAACCCAAGGCAGGGGACTGATCTGCTCATGTTTCATGTCTTTACTTTCAATCATTTCAAAACCTGGACAAAGAAGATACAGTTCTCTGCAAATGGGCCTGAGTCCACCCTGCTACAGTCTTGGCCTGCGAGTTAGGTTCCAAACAACTGCTTTTGCGTGAAAAATACTGTCATCTCTGTCGTTTAATCTGCAAGTCATCCACTGAGTTACCTGGTGAAGGTATCTTTTGGACCGCAGGTTTCAAAAGACATCTTTTTCTATATACCAAAAAATGAGAGATGATTACCAATGTATTTTCTCACTCAGACTTAAAATACCTAACAGTGCATGCACATTTGTACCTCACATGCAGCACTGCTATTTGAAAAGGCAGTTTATTTAGGGAACAAAATAAGTTCTGGAACATCTTAGTTAACTTGCTACTTTATCTGTCATGCGAGATTACACCTAACCACTTCTCTAGTGTTTATGTTTATTTGCTTTGTAGCTGCCTACTTTGCTTTTGCCATGTCAGCAAGTTCCTCTCTCCTACCTGTACAAGTCAGAGAGAGGAGAACAGAGCTGGAGAGGGCAGAGCACTGTGCCTGTGAGCCACTGAGACCCAGCAGAACATCTGAGGGAGGAATAGGACATCTTCAGGGGTACAAATGGCATTTGGGTACCTGAGCAGGTGTGGGCACACAAGCAAATGCCTGCCTGCCAGCTGTGCTTTTGAATGTCTCCCCTGTAAAGTCTCAAATGACTTTGGACTTGTTCTTTCCAGTGTTCGTTTTCAGACTGGCCAGACCAATTTACAGTCATCTGTGCGGTAATGCCAGAGAACTGTTTCTTTTCCTTATTGTTGATTTTGCTTTCGAAGGCTCAGCCAAAGGTAAACTAGACTTAGCTTTTCTGAATGTCTTTTCCCAGCCTTTTGGATGAAGCCTGGAGAGGTGCAAGATGAGACACAGTTTTAGGAAGACGTAGCTTGTGTGATTTGCTCTGACCCAAGGACAGGTCCCAGTGCTTTTTAGTTTCTCTAAACTAAAAGTTCTGATTTCAGTAAATGGAGATTGAAATTCTGGAAGACATAGCTTCCTTACATTAAATTTGCTGCATCTTCTCTGTGTGCTTTCAAAGCAACTATGATGTGTCTTCTCCGTTTAGATTACTAATGATATATGAGCATATCTTTTTAAAGTGCAAACCATCTTTGGCACTTCATTTTATCTGACATGGATTACTATTTGTTTTTCTACTCAGTGTGGGTTGTTTCATCTGTTCAATTGACTGAACCTGCTCCAAGTTTGACTTTTTTTGTTTCAGTGCTTTTGTATGTGAGGAAGGAGACAGATGAGGTATTTGATGCTTTGATGCTGAAATCACCCACAGTAAAAGGGCTAATGGAAGCGGTAAGTATCTGATGTCCTCACATTGTTTGTCTTTCTTAGCAAGAAAATCTTGTGGCTTTCAATGTATTATTGAGATAAAACATAATCAAAAGATGAAATTATTCTGAAATACATTTAAAGCAAGAGGCTTTCTGAGGCACGCCTCTGAAATGCTGGCATGTTCTGAATTCAGTGCTGTCAGCAAGTTGCTGGGTTTAAATAGTGTCATAGAGCTGATTTATTGGAGACCTGTGCCTTGTGGAATGGAGGTAATTAACCAGTGTCAGGGAAGTAGAGAGGTGCAGGCTCCATTTTCTGAAATGTTTCTTTCTGAACTGATAATTCTGTTCCATTGCCTGTTGAATCTTCTGTAATGTCCATTGATGTGTTCACAGCCATCTTTTAAAGAAGAGGCGCAAGGATGCACTGTTTCTGTGTGAATCTAAATGGCTTTTGTGCAATTGCTGTTCTAAGCATATCAGAGGTAGCTGCTGAGCCAGTGCAGACTAGTCATTCATACCTTCAGACTACTTCCTTCTCTAGCCCTCACTCAGAGTGACCTACCTACCAGCCTGCCTCTTTGCTGCTTCTTTGACTTGAATTTTTTGCTTGCTACCTATTGATTGTGATCATTTCCACATTTAATCCTGTTTGTAGGAGCTGAAGGCTAGTAGATATGTGAAATTTGGGGAGGGAAGAGTTAAGAAGCAATCACGTGTCTCAATTCAGTGAGGGGACTAATGTGTGATTGATGTGTGCGACCCAAGTTGATTTCCAGCCCTTCTTACATGTAGGAGGGAAGACAGGAATGGATGAAAGTGTCCCTAGAACTTTTCCTAGCACTGTCCCTAGAAAGTTCAGTTGAGTGCTAGAAGTGTGTGTACTTGCACTCATAAACTGTCACAGTGTTGTCTTGCCTGTGGGCACTTCAAATGCAATAGACTGAGTTATTTGGTCAGTATTTGGCTAGTAATAAAAAACATTTGTGGGTTAGTGAAGTTGTTTAAAGCACACATTCAGATAAGGGTATCTCTGGGGAGAGTCAGCTGCATTATAAGGATGTCCTAACTGTGCTTTCGCCAGCACTGTTAGCTGTGATTGCAGCTCAGTTGTTATGCAGAACGCACGTGTAATAACAGCCAGGATTCACTTGAAGAGGCTACAGTCTGATTCATGATAAGCTGTAACATAATTCCATCTTGTCTTTGTATGGAAGTTAAAAGCATGTTATAATCCTTCTATAAGCCTTCAAGCTAACATGAATATTTCATCTCCATTAGTCTGTGCCTCTCCATGCCTATTTTCCAGCCACTGTGTAACATAAAAACAAAGCTGGTGCAGAATCCGGAAAGGTTTCTGCATACCTCTGTCAGCACAGCTGCTGACTCAGTGGCATGTTTTCAGCACCAGGGAAATCTGATCTGTTGTAAAATGTCCCAGTTCACTGGAAGGAACACATTCAGAAAATTTGAATTCCCTTTGGCAGGATAATGTGGATAAATCAATGCCAAAAAGCTGTCAAACTGCAGAATCTCAAAATTCTCTCTACAGTCGTTTCAGCATGCATGTGATTTTGTAATTGTGCACATCCTAAATGCTTAACTCTAAATTCAGGATAAGAACTTAGAAACTGAGGCTCTGAATATTACAGAGCCCCAGCTATGAGAGACAGCACCAATGATCCAGAATCATACCTTCCTCTTTTGTTTATGGATTTTACTTTTTCTTTTAGTGTTTTGGTTTTGTTTTGGTTGGTGGGGTTTTGTTTGGTTGGTGGTTTTTTGGGTTTTTTTGTGGGTTTTTTTTGGTTTGTGGGTTTTTTTTGTTCTGTTTTGTTTTGTTTTGTTAATCTCTATTCCTGGTCTGTGGCTTTCTCCTAATTTTCCATGATTAATGATACTGCTTTCTCAGATACTATGTTTATTTTATGCTCTCCTATACTCCCGTTCCAAATGAACAATTAGATTCCTTCTCAGATTTCTTTCTTCTGGCAGATATCTACAGGTCTCAGGTTCCAGAGATACAGTACATCTCAGAATGTGATGCAACTGTTTGGCATTTTAGATGTTTTCATCCTACTCCAGTCAGTCTTGATCAACAGAAAATAGTGAAACAATTGCTCATCACAAACCATCACACACATGTGATGACTGACCAGCTCTAAATCCTGCTTTCAGCCTGATCCAAAGTCAGGTTAACTTTGTGGATCTCACTAGGTCCCCAATCTTACATTGTGGAAATTCGTAGATTAATCCAAATTACAGAAGGCAATCTAAGTTGGGAAATTCAAGCATCTCCCAAAGTCTTGCTAAAATTGCAAGTGAACAGCTGAGCTTAATAGAACTTGCTTAGACCAAAGTTTCATAGATACCTGTCTGTGTTATGTATCTTTCCAACCAAAGCAGGGCAACAAACTGGACCATTCCATAGAAATAAGTTGGCAAAGATGTTTTCCTACATGCCTCAACCAGCCCAGATGTTGTCCTGTCTTCCCGACCCCAGCAGAGAAAGCATTTATGGTGCCTTCTGCAATCAGATATATGCTGCAGACAAACTTGCCAT
The DNA here is from genome assembly GCA_009867235.2 of Psittacus erithacus. Lineage (NCBI taxonomy): Eukaryota > Metazoa > Chordata > Aves > Psittaciformes > Psittacidae > Psittacus > Psittacus erithacus. Next base: position 42,707 of record WYDI02025843.1, on the reverse strand, counting down.
GTCAGGGGACTGCAGCCAAAGGGATACCCTGACTGTTATTTCAGTGCCACTCTGAAGGCTGTCCCACTGTGTCAGGCATCCTAAGAGAAGGAAAGAATTCTTTGCTCAGAAGATTGAAGAATGGCAATGGAGATTATAAAGGAAAATATTCCTCCAAATAAATATATATTTTAAATGTTATTTTAGCCTGCTTGGGGCCAGGTGAGAAATCCTGTTGTTTTACATGGAAGTTGGCAGTAGTGGTGTTCCCCCTTAGTTGGCAACAAAAGTGTTTCAGAAGAGGGTGTTAAGTGAGATGCCCTAGCAGATGCTAGTTCTCTGCTTTCTCAGATTCTGCAGCAGGACTTAGCACATTTGCACTGCAGACTTGTTTTCTGAGCATGTGAGGGGCAGGCTCTCCCATACCCCTGCTTCCAGCCTTGCTTCCACAGCTTGCCATTTGGTATAATTGGTTGAATCCCTAGGGGTTGCTGAGAAATGTGCTTATTCAGTCAGCTGGAAGTCTTTCACAAAGCTCACTAATCCCTGCATGTTATATAAATCCTACACCTGTCATAGGCAGTGTGACAGGCAAGGCTTTCTCAGACCTGCCACTCATAGCTTATGTAGGAAGCGGTGTCCCAGAGTCCCAGACCACTTTGAGCAACATTTGGAATGTGTGTTAGGTATCCCAAATATCCTAGGGAAGTTTTATGCTGGAATGTGCAGAATGTTGTATATTAGCTGCTATTAAACCTTCTTGGCACAGGAATATTTCTCCTTGCTTGTTTATTTGCATTGAGTCAGTTAATAGTGTCTTCAAGTACTGATCTCTACAATACCACTACAATATCACTTTAGGGGTATTAACCCAGAAAGGAAGGTATATTGTTTCCTTATGTTTGCGCAATTGTGACATTTTCTGCAGTTTCAGGTTGCAGTTTTTCTCTGATGCCTGTAATGAAGGATTTTTTCAACAATCTGGTGATTGCTGAAATTTTTATCATAGCTTTACATGAAAGTATAAATTTAGGGGTACAACAAAAATACAGATACTAAAGTTCAGCATCAGATTGCTGATTTGGCATCATTCTGTTCTTGGTAAGCAAAACTAGAGGGTGAGAATGAAAAAGAGAAGAACATGAAAGTTTCTCTGGGAACTTTTCTAAGACAGTCAAGATTTACCCTCACAGTGTGGCACCTGGACACCCCAGAGGAGTCACCAGTCTCAGGTCAGGCAGCTGCAGCTGGACAACACAGGAGGAGGCGCTGAAGGAAGGGAGACTTGAAAGATAGTGGTAGACAGGGGAAGAGTGTGAGTGAAGGGCCAGATGTGGTTACTTACACAAGTACTTCTGGTTAGAGATATGTGATTCCTTCTACTGGGGATCATGCCTGTGGGCCCTCCCTTGGATTTATGTGGGTAGGCTGGGTCAGGAGTTCACAAAGACTAAGTGAAGAACGCTGTCCCCTCTGTGATGGAGAGTAGCTGGAATAGGTTAGGGCATCCCACACAGGATTACAACAAACCCTGGGTGGTTCAAATCACTCTTATCCTGCCCTGTTTGGAGCAAAGACTTGAACTTGCTTTTAGATAAACTATGTAAAGGAACTTCTTTGTAGGATGCATTTCCACCCTGTACATGTGGTTACATAGCTTTTCTGTAGGTTACATAGCCTTTTGCATAGGCTACAGGAAGCTCAGAGTGAAAAAGAATGGTTTGTAGTCTTATAGCATGCTTGATATTGTGAGATGAGACAAGTGGGGTGAAGCCCCTCTTCTAAGTGTACAAAGTGGACCATTCCCCACAACAGGGAGAGTGTGACCATGCTGCATGTGAGCTTGCACAGCCTTGATGCTGAATTAGGCCTCTCCCAATGCAAGGAGGAACATGGAACCAGGACTACCATCAGCATCTCTAGCACCATATCCAAAACAGCAGTGAAACGTGCTGGTGTGAGTAAAACTGGAGTAGTAAATACAATCCACAACTTAATTTGTATTTTATTCTCTGCTAGGTGCAAAACTTAACGAGTAGATGGGTAACCTTATCTGTTACTCCTTGTTTACATCGTCCCCTTTCTTTTAGCCACGGGTGTACACCGTGGTCAGAGGAAGCTGCGGTGTAAAAGAGGCTTTATTAGTTGCTCAAAATCTTGGAGTTACGGTATACTTTTTAAATAAAAGATTGTATCTTAGGTGAGATGACAATTATGCAAATATAGGTGATGTAGGCAAGTACAGGTTAATTAATTCTGTCTCTCTGAGAATTCTGGCTCTCAGGATGGGAGCCGTGCTTGAGTTCAACCTGTGTCTGTTTGAATCTGTCCTTGGTGCTGAGTTCATCCATTGCTTTCTTTCCATTTTCTACTTCATGATAATTGCTTTAATTTCTCTAAATTGTCACTTTTTCTCAATGGAAGCCTGAACACAAACACGAAGAAAGGATTTCACAGTGCCTGATGTTTGGCAGTCTTTAAATGGGTTTTTAATTGTGCATTTTGGCTTTCTAATGCGGAAGATAAGTAGTCAGCTATTTAGCTGTAACTTCATTTCACCTGGGAAGAGCAGGAAACATACTTTGTTTGGCAGTGGAGTAACACAGAACATTTATCACTGGCAAAAAGTCATTTTTATGCAATTATTTTCCATTATGGGACAGTCCTTTTCTAAAATATGAGCTATGAGACCTGTTTCCTCGAAGAAGAGTTATGATTTGGAGAGGAAACATGGATCAGATGGAGAGCTCAGGGACACCATCTCCACCACACGCTCAGAATGGATGTCCAGGAAAGTTACTAACGCACTGCCACAAAGCAATGCCAAAGCACCCCAGTGAAGTGCTTTTTGGTGTTGATAATTTGTTAGCTGAGTAGTTCTTCCTTTTGGTGGAAGAAGCTTTTGTTTCCATGAGCTCAGAAAATCAGAATAAGAAACAGCAGAAAGGCAGCTGATCAGATTGAAAGTCCCTGGTAAAATCTGAAGCTGGGAAGAGTGTTGACTCCTTGAGCAGAGCAGTAGGAGATGCTGTGACTCATACCATATGAAAACTATAATCCTCAAGTTTGTGGATGGAAATGATTATTTTTTTCTGATCAAGATGTTTAGGATTATTCTCCCTGAACCATCCTTAAATGAAGCTATGGTATGGTCGCATGTGACTTTTCTGGGGGCCGGACCAGTTCCCTATTTCAATTCCTTTTGCTCTGGCCCACACTTTTCTATATAGCTATCCTATCAAAATCTGCAGAGATAGTGTTTTAATGCCTTATGTGAAGCAAGAGGTGGTAATTTCATATTTGTCATTAGTCTTTAATGATAGTTTTGTGTATTTTTATGATTTCAGATCTCTGAGAAGTACGGGCTGCCAGTTGAAAAGATTGCAAAACTTTATAAGAAGAGCAAAAAGGGGTAAGTGAACTAACTAGGAATTGTTGCAAGATCCTTTAGAAGTACTTGGAGATCTCAACTATGCCTGAGCCTCATGATGCTGGGTAGTATAAACACTTCTAAAAGACTTGCCCATGTGCTTGAAATCTTAATGTCTGTGGAGGCAGAAAGGGATGGCAGAGGAGGAAACATGGATCTCCAGTCTGTGTCTGACCAGTGTTCACAGACTTACTGTGAAGAAACAGAGTTTGTGTTTGGAAAATGTATTTGGATAAAGTCTGTTTTGTAGACCATATGCTTAATAACTGTGAAGCACTAGCATGGGAGAGGTGCTAGTGTGGAGTTTCTCTGCAGTATTAGGAAGAAGTCTGAATCTGAAAGGCAGGCAGGCAGGCAATGTTTTCTGCAGGGGTTTTGCTGCTGGGTAAATTTAGATATGGCATCACAGCTGTGATTTTAGAATAGCTAGGCTACTATTCCTCATCATAAATCTGCATCTCTTCACTTTAACTTTTTTCACTTCTAAATAACTGCAATATTGTAGTGATATAATTTTAAATCTATCACTTATTTTCAGCTGTAACTCTAGCTTAGGGAATTGTGTCTGGGGATTTCTTTAGCTTTTGAGAAGACAGGTGAAACTTCTCATGTTTTGCTTCTTTCTAACACTGTTTCCAAGTGATATTTTCTTGGAAGAAACACTTTACAGTAAAAAGTGAGGAAAACACTCATACACTTCTAATAGTTGTTGATATTCTCACATCCGAGCTGAGGTCTAGGCCTGTGAGCTGTGTGCCAAGCACAAATTACGCTGCTTCCTCATGTTACCAACGCACACCATGGAGGCGCAGCACCTCACGCAGCATGGCTGAGTAGCAGCATGGAGGTTTAGCTGGGGGAGATACACCAGGCATGGGCAACACCAGCTGCTGGGTCTGCCAGGGATCTGGAGTGCAGTTCACCTTGTAGGCAGCTGAAGTGTGTTAACATCCCAGCACTGGTATGTCTCTTACCTTAACTACTTTGGGAAGAAGCAGCTTCTAATCCAAAGACTATGGATTAGATCTTGATGATGATTCCCATTGTTGTCCCTGTACTGGCATGTGCTGGAGCCTGTCTTTGCATTGTAGTGAAGCAAGCACATGCAGTGGAGTGCATGGCTTTCCCTTTCAGTGTCCTGGTATGTAAAAATGGTTTTTGCCTTTGTCACCAGTATCTTGGTAAACATGGACGACAACATTATTGAGCACTACTCCAACGAAGACACGTTCATCCTGCACATGGAGAGCATGGTTGAAGGCTTCAAGATCACACTGACAGAAATTTAGCCTCAGGCAGAGCCTTTTTGTAAGGAACCACAGCATTTCATCCTCCTTGGAAAGCAGAAGATTCCGCAGGAGCTTGACAGACATTGATCAGAGAAACTGTTACAAGACTGCTTTGAAAATATTGTCCATTCTGCACGTGTGCACCCACTGCATATAGGCTTGGGTTTGTCAGGCACAAGGCCACTCATGCTAACCTGGTCCCTTATTTATTGTTCCCCACTCTCTAATGTATGAGCAGTTACCAGCCCCCAGATTTGTAACCAGATGACCCACTGCAAATGTGAAATGCAGCATTTTAATCCGTACTTTAGTGTGGACAAGCTCATTCTAAAACATGTTAAGGAACCATACTGGTCTAGTTTCAGAAATCTGGTGTAAATCACTTTTCCAGTAGTTCTCTCCATTGTTGCTAAAAAACTGGTGCAGTGCTAAACATGGGGAAAGTGGCTGACACAGTTCACTCACTCAGACTGGTCCATATCTCTCTCTAGTACATAGTCTTGCCAAATACCTCTGGTAGTTCTCAGCACGTAGCAATGAGGACTTGTAAGTAAGGCATTCAGCCACAAATGTCACTTGTAAGTAAATGGTAAAGAAACGGTTCTAACCTTGTATATAATGTTTATAATATGCAATAATATATTTTAACTTCTGTATGTGGGCATGTTTACTGCCACTATGTTTTTGTATGTATTGGGTTTAGGGTTTAAGAGAATCTTTCCTAGAGGATTAGATAGCTACGATCTGTTGAAGAGTATGTACTGAGAAGCTGATAACTGCATCTGCACCCACATGCTCCACCTTTGCCCACTCAGTTTTATAGTGCTACAGGGTCTGGAGTGCTCTGGCACAATGGGACCCACCTTAGGTGCCCAAGTCCCAGCTGCAGATCCGTGAGTGTCCCATCCATCTGTCACCAAATCTAAGAGGCACCACGTGTCTGCTGCCTAGTGTGCCTAGAGATACAGAAGGGATTTCTCCTGTTCTGTTGATGAAATGGAGGCTCTAAAAGTGGGCTTTTCTCAAGCCTGTGGAGGGAAAGGTGCTTTTTGCAGCAGCCTGCTCATTTAAGCATTCCTTTAGACTGTAAGAAACAAGACTTAAAACTCTTCTTAAGGGTACTTGCTCTTGTATCTCCATTGAATGATTCTGTTTTGACTCTTATGACAGTTGGGTGAGGTATAAACCTGGGCGTGATGTAAATATTTTATCAAAACTGGAACAATTTTACCAGTGGAGACTGAATATCCCACAACTGAGGTGTGGAGATAGGTCTCTCTCGCAAGAGCTGAATCTGAACTCAAGTCGAAATACAGGATTATCCTGTCAAATTTCACCACTGTCTCATGAATTCTGTGAAGAGAGAAAATTGTGCATGTTAAAATTGTAATAGGAAAAGGGTTCAAGGCCTGAATGTGTCTGTTCTGTCTCCCTCCCTCTTCCTTTGTTGTGTGCTCTTTCTCTTTTTGATGAAGAGTTTTGTAGTAATTCCCTTATCTTTTTATAAATACGTACTCCAGCAAAGATGCTCTTGCTACCCTGCTTAAGAGCAGACATCCTGGGAACAAATACAGGGGATTTACGGTGGTTCAGTTTGTTTCTGCTTGGCTCAGGCTGAGATAAAATGTCTATGCTGACTTACCACAGATACCTTTTTTCCTAAAGCAAAACAGGACAGTTTTGGCAGATGGCATTACGAACTGGGACCAGCACACAGGACTGGTGAGCACTGGTGTTAGTTCTTGTATTTCTCTGATTTTTTGATGGTGTTTGGGATCCTAAGGATAGCAGCTGGGCTCTCTCAGTTGGTCATGATGTCTGGGCAGAAGCTGCAGGTGAAGCATAGGAGTAAATGTACGCAGGAGTTGAGCCCTGGTTCAGCACCCAACCCTGCCATCCACGCTCTCTTGCTTATAGTAAATGCTTGTGGCATCTGGGGCTGGCTTGGGCTGGGATGTGCTGTATTAAGAGAGAACAGTGAGAATCTGGGTTTCACAGAGAAGGACAGGGATGTCCTGGCAGCACCAGCACTCAGGTAAATGGGACATTCTTGTCTTACACATGGGTGAAGATGTGCTGGGATCTGTTGGATGCTTCAGCATCCTGTGCCAAGGAGCAGTGTAGGATCAGTAAGAAATGTTAAGGCTAAAGGAGCTATCTTTTCATTGCCATTTCAGGAGCTTTTGATCAGGAGCTGTCCAGGAAAGGAAGGTTGCTGGAAGCTTTTCTAAGTACATCATAGAGTGTGTGAATTCTTGGTACAAAAGAACTTATACTTCTGCCTTTAGTTCCTTCTTACAGTCTCAATGAAGGTAGCAGGGTTGAGGAAGACTAGAGCTAGTTAAAGATGATCTCCCTTAACTTTATTTTCTGGGGTCTGAAAGCTTCATTTCTCTGCTCCAGATGCAGATGCATCATGAGCACCTAAGACATTACAAACAGCACATCCCCTTGCGCCCCTTCAGTTGTGGTTACAGCATCAGCTGCTGCAGGAGCATTTGGACCCTGGATGCTGGTCCTGGCAAGCTACAAGCTCTGAGGGTTCACCTTGTTGGTCAAAACCAGGCTGTCAGAGTGATGGGGAAGGGCTAGGAAGAGTAATGCAAACTTCTGAAGCAGTGGCCTGCCTCATACCCTGCTTGATTCAAAGGTCTTAAGGAGTACAAAGTGCTGGCATGTATATTGTTTAAAATATACATGTTGCTTTTGTTTAATGAAAAATATTGATTCATGCTGGATCTTCCAAATACTGAGTTAAATGGAAGTAGGATTTGGCTGCTGTTCAGCAGGGGACAGGAATATCTGCCTTGCTTCCTTTGTCTCTTTGTGGCACTACTGTAGTTATTTATTTAAAGGAACAAAACTCCCATTTCCTTTCCTTCTTCAAGACAGTAGTCTTGAATCTGAACCAGTGCAGCCTGAAGGGTGGCTTGCTGCTCAACTTATTTTGCCTATGAAGAATTAGAGCAGTGTCTGTAGATGTGTATTGACAGACTGATAGAGATGTGCAAAAGGAAAATAGTCTTCAAAGCTCTAATTTTCATCCCTGCTACAGATTTGGCACCACATCCGTCCATTTCATGTTTTATTATGAAACCCCAAGCCTCAAATTTTAGTTTCTTTCTACATAGTCAGTTGCTGATATCCCCATAATAAAGTGCTTTCTTGCAGTGAAGCTTTGTTGATGTACAGTGGTGTCTCCATCAAGACATTTTGGAGGATTTTTACCACTGAATGTAAACTACCAAGAAGAGCTCTTTTTAATTTCCTGTGTATCTTCTCTCATGAAGTTTTTGGTCAATGGAATTCAGAGATCAAGTGTCTTTCTTGTATATTTTCCTCTTTCAGTCTACGAATTCTTTAAATGTAATTTAATTCAAAGTTATCAAAATCTAAACTCTCCAGCTGTCACAGATGCTGTATATTGATTGATATGAACAGGAAAGGACTATCTTATGATTTTTAAAATGTAAAGCTTATGGAACGTTTATATGCTTTTCCATTTCCTATGAATTGAGACAAGATACAAACAAGAATGTTTGTGCCAAAGTTTGTGACAAGCCTTTTTTCTGGCAAGCAAGGAAACTATGTATAAATAGCTTGCTTTTATATTAAGAAAATAGCTCATGTAACTTAATAGCGTTGCAGGTGGGAGAGGGGTTTGATAAACTGTAAATACAGTTATTTTATTTTTTGTACATTTTTAAGAAGGAAAAAAATAAATATTCCTATGTATGAGAGAATAGCTGTGTGCTGAGGTGTGCATTGCTCCATACTGGGATTGAGCTCCTACTTCTGAGCCCAGAAAACTTCAAAAAGAAGACAAAATAAATTCATTCTACTGAAGGAACAAGAACAGAGACTGAAAAAATAATCACCAAAAATGGCTTCAATGACTGGCCTGGTAGATGGGGGAGAACAGTTAATATTGCCTACCTGGAGGACAGTAAGGCCTTTGATGCTGTCTCCTGTAAGATCCTCACAGAGAAGCTGTTGATGTATGGGCTGGATGAGCAGACAGTGAGGTAGATTGAAGGCTGAACTCCTGGGCCCAGAGGGTGGTGATCAGCAGCATGAAGTCTAGCTGGAGGCCAGTGACTAGAAGTGTACCCCAGGGGTCAGAGTCCCAGCCTGCTGGGGTGCAACATGTGCTCCAGTGCTGGGGGATGGCCATCCCCTGAAGCCAAGCTCTGTGGTGGGAGCCTGTCCACATCCCTGCCATGGGACAGAAGCCTTTGGCTTTGCACAGTGGGATGCACAGGCCAGCAAAGGTGGTATATGGAGGATTTTAGAATCCCCATGCAACTAAACACCTTTACACTTTGCCTTTTTTACCATAATTTTGCCATAATACAACTTGGCTTTAATGCTAAATTTTGTTATGGCCTTAATGGGAGAGTGAGGAGAATGTATATCTTGGGAAGCCTGGCACACTGGAAGCTCATACAATAAAGGTGGTCTGAAGGTGCACTGAGCACACAGCATGCCTGGACAATGTGAGTGATGCTCCTCCAGCCTGTTTCAAGCCTGGATTAATGTACAGTTCCACAAATAGTCTGGGAGGGGGTTTAATCTCAAGAGGAAATAGCACTGGTTTCAGTTACCGGCCAGCAGGATATCAACTACTTTTAGCACCCTGGTGCTAATCCCAGCTCACATTTAACCTAGGTAAAAGTAGGTAAAAGTTTGAGGAGCTTAGGGAGCATGCACGGGAGCAAGAGCCAGCCCCCTCGAGAGCCCGGCTGAGGCTGGCAGGAGTCCCTGCTGTGACAGGCTCTGCTGCCACCCCATGAGCCACGTTTCAGGGCGACCAACCACAGCTACCACCCTCCCAAAGCATGGACCCTCTCCACATCCTGTCCTCTGACAGCAGCAGATGCTTCCCTGAGGTTTGCTCACCAGTCCATGGAGCTACATGAGCCTTTAAGGCTCTGGTGTGAAGGAGTAACAGGGCATGGCACATCACAGCTAGCTGCAGCAGAATGTTTATTAGTAGGAAAGAACATTTAGGGGATTTCAGTAGGAGAATTGGTTTGAACCATTGGTATCCACCATACACTGGTTTTCATCAAGATTGTTCAAGGTTACATATTTATATAAGAAAACAATAATTCATATTTAGGTGCAATCAGTAATTCCAGTATGAAAAAGCACCGTGTCACAAAACAGTTTACAATACAAAAGTCTTCAAAATCTAACATTTAAAACAATATTTGTTCAACAGTAATAACAATACAGTAAAAAAATTCTTATTTCCCTTCAAACAATACTGCTTATATATTTTGGCACTGAAAAAGAAACTACCACAAACTCACCTTTTTAACCACACAATGCTGTTTTGTGAGTGTCTATATACAAGAAAAAACATGCTTTTGAAGTCAGTCATTTTGCCAGGTGCAGTTTGAACTGCTTTCTCCACTAAAAGGGAAACAACTGAAAGAAGTAAACCTCCTAAGCTGCAGCTTGTCTTGTCTTTTGGCCCAGGACACGATCTGGAGAAGTGTCTCTCAGGCTTGATCCATTAAGTCAGTCCTGCCCTGAAGGCTGGATCTGAGCCTCTCTTCCTTCTCCAAATCTGACAAGAAGCATAGATCTGAGCTTCCCGAATGGTCCTGTCTTTTAGGGACTGACCCCAAGTTCTCGCTATATGTTAAGCACCCCAATAAGATTCTAACCCCAAACGTGCCGATCAGGTTCTTTAATTGCTTAATTCCTTAAGATTTTAGTTAGTTAATTTTAGTCACCTGCACAAATAGTCTTAAAATGTGAATCCATTGGCTTTGTCCTGGTATAGCCAGCACTGCCAAGGAAATCTGAGCATGCACACAGGTGAGCTGAGGGATAAGGAAGCCTAATATTGGGGCCTGCAGGATGCTCCGGGTTTGGGGACCCTTCTCTCAGATATCCTTGGGGGTCGGGACTGGCACACAGCATGGGAGGACGGAGCTTGAGTTGGGGAGAGGGAAGGACAGAAAACAAGACTTTTCAGGAAGAATTAGTTTCTGTTCAAAACTGACCCCTATTAAAATGAGAACACAGGTACTGTGCTCCGGGTGCAACACCAGTGCCTGTGTGCAGCTGCGATGGTCCTTGTCAAGGCTGATTGATTCTAGTGAACATGCAGTCCTTGGTGCTACCACTAAAAGCTGAACAATAAAAAGAAAAAGAATCATTTAAAATAGTTTTTACATCTTACACCAAAGATGCCACTACGAGAACACAACAGTATCACACATTAAGTAGTACAGTCTTGAAAATGCAAACCAACGCTGGTAAGACTTCCATACATTCTGCATATCGTATGTACAGAGAGAACAGCTTCTCAAGAGGACAGGCATAGAGAGATAATCTGTTTTTTTCTGAGTATGTTGCATAATACAAATACATTATCAGCATAAGAAAACTTTACTCAGACACTAAGAGTTCAAGAGAGGTCCTAACTGGAAGTTAATAGCAGGGGGACTGGTGCACGTGCTGGGGGGCACAAAACACATATTTCGCCCTTCGCCAAGTTCTCCACCTTCTCTGATGGCCTAATCATCTACTCCCATTTTACCAGGTAGGTTTAACATGTCGCTCTGCAGTTACACACTCCCAGAGCACGCAGCAAGAGCTGTCCTCACTCTCCCTGGCAAGAGTCCTTTCCATAGGCTTTGCCTGGCTGAGAGCTGGCTGCAGACTTGGAGTGTCACCAGATTTGCTCACGGCAGAACGTGCGGGGGGCAAGGATTAACACATCACAATAGCTATAGGCAGCTACTCGCAGGACACTAGCAATTCTAGACAGCCATAAGAAAAATATGAGGACCAAATTAATTTAATTTGCAGTCATCTCTCTTCTTTCTGAGTCACAAAATTCTTCCTTAGAATAGGTAGGTTTGCTTGCAAAGCGTTCATCTAGAGAGGCATCTGGTTTTGCCAAGACACAGGATATGCCAGACTCCATGCTGCTACAGTTAGTTTGCCCATAGTAGCTTATTGGAAGTTAGACCTGGTATCTCTATTGTACACTGTAATGGAGAAACAGCCTGAGGGAACAGAGATAAAGCTCTCCCTGTGGAATGGTCACGGAACAGGAACAGGACAGTTGGATCTATTCAGGCTTTGGCCATGGCTCATCTCAATTTATTAGTCTCTACAGCATCAAAATATCTGCCCCAATTTACACAAACAAACTGTTGTGGTTTAACCCCAGCTGGTGCTAAGCCCCACACAACTGGTTACTCACTCCCCACAGTGGGACTGGAAGGGTAAAGGGGGGAAAGCTCGTGTGTTGAGATAAAGACAGATCAATAGGTAAAGCAAAAGCTGCACACAGAAGCAAAGCAAAACAAGGAATTCATTCTCCACTTCCCATGGGCAGGCAGCTGTTCAGCCATTCCCAGGAAAGCAGGGCTCCATCACGTGTAATGGTTACTTGGGAAGACAAACACCATCACTCCGAATATCCCCCTTCCTTCTTATTCCCCCCGCTTTATACGGTAAGCATGACATCGCTCAGTATGGAACATCCCTTTGGTCAGCTGGGTCAGCTCTCCTGAATGCATCCCCTCCCAGCTTCCTGCGCACCCCCTGCAGGGTCACCCGTGGGGTGGGCTGAGGAGCAGAAAAAGCCTTGACTCTGTGTGAGCACTGCTCAGCAGTAAGGAAAACATCTCTGTGTTACCAACACTGTTTCCAACACAAATCCAAAACACAGCCGCTACCAGCTACTATGAAGCAAATTAACTCTACCTCAGCCAAAACCAGTGCACAAATGTGTAACTATTTACTTTTGCATCCACCATGTCATTTGCCCGGCAATATTTAAAAATCAAAAGGTATCAAGTACTTCCATCAGAAGAAGCCAATATTGGTCTCCTCTGGTTCAAGAGCAGAATAGAACTGAATATACAAATATTAACTACAAGACTGCTCAGACAGAATTGAAGCAAGCAAATGGAAGAGATAAGCATATTGAAATGTGGCTCAATCTGTCCCCTTGCAGCATATGTGCAGACAAAAATAATCCCTAACATAACTAAGCACTTTGTTTTTACTAGGCACAGTGAGCCCACCTTGCTAGTAGCTGCTTGAGCAGCTCTGTTTTTGGGATCATTGGGACTTTTACTAGCACAGGAGCTAAATGACCAGCAGAGCTGGATCTGAGATAGTCCAAAATTAATAAATAAACAAACCATGAACATAACTAAAACACAAATAAGGAAACTGAACAAAAAATACCAAAGAAAGATGATCTTGTAGCACATTCGTATAACTAACATGGGGCATGATGTCTTTAGAAAGCTTCCTTAGATCCTTACCTGATTGAAACTGTTTTTTTCTTTTCTCCCAGACACTAATAAAAACTCTCTGGTTGCCCTGGAAATGTGAGTAAGCTCCTACCAGGAAATAAAAAGCCAGTGGTGTCAGGGAGCTGTGACTTCTCCCCAAACAACCACACAGGACCCGTTAATCTTCCGTCTGAGCGCAGCCAATTAACAGCACAAATGAAGTTTAGAATCTAAGAGGATTGCCTCAGGTGGGTTTGCTAATCACCATCATCCCGCTCCGCTCTGTGCGGAACCTGAGGCCAGCCCTGAGTAGGGCTGAAGCTCCTGTTCCCCGGGAGGAGACACCCAGAGGTCACACTCTGGACACGTGTTTTTGACCATTTCCACCTGACACTGCTGCAACAAAATAATCTCTTGGTCCACAGCTTCTGGGTGCCCCGGGCAGCATCAGGGCACCGCCCACTGAATGGCGCTGCCCTGGAAGATACCTCTCCTGCCTGGAAATCAGCACCCTGTGGAATGAACCATGGGAGCAGAGAGGAAGCACGGGTCAGGTTCAGCCTGCAGTGCATCAACAAACGGTCATGAAAACCACATTGTTCCAGAGGTTCAGTGTGTTCTTGAAATGCTTCACGCTGCCATTACTTAACAGTGGAAAATAAATAGTGTGGTTGGCAAGGTACACACAGGAGGACCAAAGGCTGGGAACCAAATCAGAAGCTGTTCAACCCAAGTGCACCAAGGCTGGCTCCTCCAGATATCAAGGGCTGATGTTTGTTACCCGTTCACATAGAGGGTAGGGATGCCAACCAGGAGATGGGAGCAAAGCCTCAGAGAGCCAGACACTCTGAGCGCCTGCCCTGGAAGGTGAGAACATCTTTGGTATAAGGTCAAGGCAGGAGGGGAAGATCTAAGACGTGTCTCTGCTGCACAGTAAGAGAATGCTACAGAGACAGTGACCGTTGTGCACCTTGAGACCTGGGAAGCACTCAGCAGGTTGAATAAGCTCAGATGACCTCAGACGTGGTATGACCCAGAGTTCCCATCCTCATCACACGGTGACGTGGGGATGGAGCAGCCCAGGAGGTCCCACGGACTGGGCTGGTGCAGAGGAGCCATTCTGCGCTGACTATTGCTAAGGGGGCTTCACCTTGCAAATTCAGCCCCTGATCTGAAGGCAGTGATGTCTCTTAGAGCATTTCATTTCTCTAGCCTTTTCACGTTGTTCACTGCAACCCAAGCTCGTTTTTGTCTTATTTATTGCACATTAGTCAGCATTTCACATGTGACAGCTTAATCCCAAGTATACACATTAAAATAACTTTTGACCTGTGGGAGTAACGAGGAAAGCAACTCTACATTACGAGAAGCCCCCCACATCTGGCCCTTTCAGCTCTTACTTCTTAAGATATGGAGAGTATATCTGAAAGACTTTATAATTTACCCTGTGCAAATCTCCACCCCTGAAACAACTTCTCAATATGGATGATTTGGAAGCAACAGCAGCAAATCCCAGGCTGAAATAAGGGGTGCTGCTGAGACACCCATGGTAGCCAGGGTTGGTTTCTGCAAGGAACAAGGAGACTGACTTTGCATCCAGCAGATCATTCTACTGCTCTGAATGCCAGAGGCACCTGATGGCTCCTGCAGCCCCTCAACCATGGCTGTGAATTCTAGTGTCACTGCTTTCCATGCCAATTCACAAACCCTGCTGCTTTTCCCCTCCCTTTGCTTAAAACACAGCTGTTGTTCTCACCTTCCCCAGCCTGCAAAGTAGCACCTGGGCTTTGAGAACCAAGCAGAGCTTTCCCTTGTGCTTACCAAACCAGGAAGAAAGCTCCTGCAGGCAATGTTTTGCCTTCAAATACACTTAGGAAATGCCTTATGCTCCTCCTGGAGGCTGTTTGTTCAGCTCCTAACCTGGGCCTGGCGAACAGCACTGTTGCTTACATGCAAGAAAGCTTCTACTGCACCTGCAAGTTCATGCTGAAGATATTCAAAAGCGTATTTTGTCAGTGCCTCTGCCTGAATACACAGCAGACAGAGCTGCTCAGCTAGAAGGTGCCATTTCTGGTCTAGCCGTATCTCAGAGCACATCACACCATGAGACTGACATATCACTGCTTTGTACCTTATCTGCCTACTGCAGAGTCAATGGAAAACTCCGCAGGCAGCTCTGAGCACTGCTGTCTGTGCTTGCCAAGTATCTCTGCATTTCTAAGCACAAGTTCTACCCATGATACCAAGGAAATGGACTTCCCCCACTATAAGACTCCTACATGAGATCCCACCCACTAAGACACAGAGCAAAGAATGCATCCAAATGGTTGTGCAAAGGGCAGGTGAACTGGTCTTGACTGGTCTTGCACCAGTTACCTGACACCCAACTCAAAGCCCAAAGACCTTGCCAGGAAACCGAGGGCACCCCATGGGAAAGACAAGGGGAAGTGCTGGTGTAGCGGGTTGTCCAGCCCTCCCTGACACGTGTTTCACTTGGCGCTTGTACACTAGGCTTCAAAAAGAAGACCTTTTGAAGGCTGCCTCCTGTATCCTGACCATGCTACACTGCTGTCATATTGCATCTGCACCAGTGTGGCTAAAAAACTTGGAGAGAGTTTTAAAAGAAGGGGGACAGCTGAGCTCAAAGCATTTGTTCTGAGGCAGGAGATTCCCTCCCCAGCACCGCGTGTCCCCAGGAACCTGCCAGCTGTCACCGTGTCCCCTCGTTCACATGGACTGAGAGACGTTCAGCCATGGCCATGTTCTCAGATTAGTCTGCAGATTAGGGCTCAACATCAGCTACCAGAGTTCACCAAGTTTCCATGAGTCAGCTGAGCCGAGGTTTCTGCCCATGTGTGCACTTCAGCCCACAGCAAATGCAAGGTAATGAGACTTAGCCTGGTCTGCAGTGAAAGAAAATTAAGGTAAGCTGCATTATTGCACGTTTGCCATCCCTGAACAGAGCACATGCTGAGAAGTGCTGCGGCTCAGCCCAGAGGGGCAGTTATTAAACCATGGGGACTTGGTCATGTGTGACCATTTTTTGTGCTGGTGTGCAATACTTCTGCACATAGAGCTCAGCTATTGAAGTTACACACTTCTGGCTTACTGTTTCAAGCAGCAGTGTCTAGAAAATGTGTAGGTCATGCTTTGTAACAGAGAACAACAAGAGACAAAATGCACTAACAATAAGACAAAAATCCTACAAGCTCCTAAGAACAGCAAGAGGAACAGCACAGCCCCGTGTACCTCAGGAACATCCACTGCTGTGAACTCACAGGGCTTCAAATAATCTTGAACCACAGACCTTTCTTCAGTCCCTCTCAAACTGTAAGCGCTCACAAAAACGTATGTGCTGGTTTTGCAAGCATTGTGCTCCCTTTTCCCTTCCCAAAGCACCCTAAACCAAATCAGGCTGCTGCAGACCACAAAAGCCACAGTTCTCACTTCACATCTTCTGGCCCAGAGCTTGTCAAGCTGATTGGGAATGCTGAATAAATGGGACTGGCATTTTCCATGGATTCAGTCTATAGGCAGGATGTACTCATTAATTCCTTTGGACAACACATGAGTGAAGGCTACCTCTTTCAGATACTGGAGAATGCACCTACAAAACTGACAGGTGATGTGAAGCAGCATGTGCTGCCTGCCATCCTTCCTGTAAGGAGATACTGCTAACTGATTGCTTGAAGTGTCTGACTTGCTGTGCTGTTTTATACAGGATAGGTAATTTTGTCTTTATGTTTATGAAGGCAGTTATGATTGCAAATGGGAATATCAGCAAAGCAGAAAATTCCAGTCAAGGTGGATCTCACTACTTCTGTCCTGCTGACAGAGGTCTGCAGATGCTCCTATCACAACTCCAACTATCAATCACTTTTAAAGTACATGCAGAGGCAGACAAATAAAAGAATAGCTAATAATATAAACCAATATAAACCAATACCAATCATCAGTGGTAGTTAGGTAAAAGAATAACCTTAGTTCACTCTGTAAATGTTTACACAATAGTCTTATCTCCAGCTATATCCTCTGCAGCTGTAGGCTATTTCTTATTCTTCCAGATTTTCTGAACTGTGGGAAGAATTACACCTCCACTGGCCTGGGGTTATAGCACAGGTTTTTTTTCAAACACGTTGGGCAAACCTGGCCCTAAAGCCCCAAAACTACTGAGCATAAACAAATGGAGAAATTAGGTTCTGGGCCAGAAATACCTTATAAAATAAAAAGAGATGAAATGTAGTCGCTTAAATAAAAAGCAAAGGTTTAAAAGTATCAGTCACATGCAGCTGCTCTCAGAACATTAAGAAGATGATGGAACTGTAGAAGGTGTCCCAGTTCACCTTCAGCAAATACCAGGTTCTGTAGGTCTGGACTGCTTTGGACGTGGGTGCCTGCACTGAGCTAGTAGGCTGGAAGCTCAGCAGGGTTCCACTAGCGACACCTAGTCCTGCCAGTGCAGCAGCGGCGATGGAGTGCCTAGGAGTGGCAGGGACAGTGGGACTGGTTGCTGCTGCCTGGTAGAGTGGGCGCTGATCAGTTCATGCCCACTGACGTTCCTGCAACAATCCCAGCAGGCTGGCCAGGCTTGTCCTGCTGGAAAACTGCCCTCAAAGCACTAAGAGAGAACACGGCTTTCAATAACCACGAGGTGATGGATATGGGAGATGGATACAGGCCAGAACCTTTCCAGATAAATCTGAACAGTACCTTGAAGAAGGCAGGCACAGGCTGTCCTTTAAAAAGTTAGATTTGTGCACAGGATGTCTAATGAATATTAGGGAGAAAGATACAGGGAAGATTTCCATCAGCTGGAAGAACTGGTGCAAAATCTGCCAGGGATGCTTGTAACAGCTAAAAATCCTAGGCACTGAAATCCGTGTCTGTGGCTGGGCCTCTGATACTGTCTCATTTTCCCACACACATCATTTGAGACAAAGGTGTGTGCCTGATGACATTTACTGAGTGTAATTAGCCACTCATAATAATTTTAGCACAACTGATTAGCAGTGTTATTTTCAATTCACGTTTTATTTTAATATACTCTGCACTTTACACCTGGCAAAGCAAATGGTAGGGAAAAGTTAAGTCTAGGACTTTTTTCTCTCAGTTATTGTACATGCTAGCTAGTGTTCAACAAAAAATTCTTCATACTCAGCTACTTCTTCATGACTTCTAATTAGTACTTAGCTAATCAACATCTGCAAAGCAGACTTATATTACTTAGTTTATTTTAAATTAAGGCTACTGGGGATTAGCATCTACAAGGTCACTTGACAAAATGCCAACCTTGCTGATCAGACAAAGGGTTACTCTAACGAGCTCATGAATTCCCAGCGCTGTGCACTGTCAACACGGGTACCTCTCCACCAGGATCACACAGCAGGCTTCAACCAATGACAGATTAATGCCAATTTAGTCAGCATAATGCCTCCTGTCGCTAAAGCTTTTCTGTTGCAGCAGTGCTGATAAGGTCCCTAAGAAATCCCACGTATATGAACTAGCTTTGCTTACAGCAACTTCGACCAAAGGATAAAGTTTTGCAGCAGCAGATTTCAGAACTCCTGCATCTAGGCGAAGAGATAAACATTCAACATTTCTCTCAAGAGCTGATCTTTTTTTTGTTTTAATATTATATATATAAATATACCACAAAGCGTACCATTTCCTCGTTTCAGTACAGATTTTTCAAACTTTACTAAATAAATGAAATATAAATGCTACAATTTTAGGTTTAAAACAAGTTTTGATGACAGCCTTCCCTAACAGCAGGCCCAGAAACTCTGTTAGCTACATGGAGAGAGACAAAAACACCCCCAAAACTTTCTTCTATGCAAGAGCATTCAGGACAGCAGATCTGCCTCAGCTGCAGCTGCTTGCAGGTGTCTGTGTGTTCCTCACATGAATGCCCACTCTCCTTAGTAGAAACTGTTTTATTACTAACCTGAAAGTTTCACATTCAACACGTATCTCCCTTAAATTCATTGTCAAGACCCAATTTTCCATATTCTGTGTCTGCCTTTGCTGATCCCAAATGGCAAGAGGTATCGTCAGTTGTGGATTTCGGGATCAGGATTGCAGATTGCTGAATTTTCAGATAAAGCCGTGTGAAATCCACCAATGTAAACCTAGTGAAAAAAGTCAACCTTTGTTTTTGCCCCTTCTCCTTCATGACCTGGAAAAAGTTCACAGCATTGAAACAATGAGGCATAGGAGCAGGGGTGCAGGCAATACACCCTGCACATGATTTCCACTTTCGTACTTCCTCCCTATCCTGTCTTTGACCTCAACTGGTGCCTCCTGGACAGGAGAGGAGGAGCCCCAGGTGAATCCTACCCAACCCATCACAACCACTTTAGTTCAATCTCTACTATGTTTTCGGGTCCTGCAGGTGAATACTCAGTGACTAAAGCAGCAATCTAAAATCTGTCAGTGTGTCTTGCTGCCAAGGGCTTTGTTGTTGGTTTACTCCTTCTCAACGTGTACTTTCCAAAACAGACACGTTAAAACAAAAAAATCCAAAGTGAAATCTTTAAAACGATTATAACACCACAATATCTGTTTAAAACAGTACTGCTCGTGCTCTGGACAACTTGTTAAGAGCAATTCAGCATTCTTATAATTAATCCACAACAAAAGAAGCTATAAGATGCCACAAATGAAGGCATAATTGGCCATACAGAGGCAACACTACCATGAATGTTGTTTGGCAAGGAAAAAAAAAAAGCAGATACAGAATTCATCCAAAAATGGGTTCAGAACTGCCCGGCGCTGCTGGGATCACACTGCAGGAGACGGACTATGGATGGATCGCTCTTGGCGCCTCGGATGAACTCCTCCAGAGAGAGCTTTCCTAGAAGAGAAACATGTTTGCTTAGCACATGCGGTGGGTCACAGCATACATGGTGGGTCACAGCACACGTGCCAAGCCTTTGAACAAGCATGGTGGAAGGAAATGGGGAGAGCTCCAGGAAAATCTATGGGAAAGCAACCCCACAAGGCAAAGCCCTGCCTGCCTGCACCCCACTGGCTGTAGATGAGGTGGCTTTGCCTGGGGAGCCGAGGGAGGAGTGTTGGGTTTGAGGGGTCACCCCATGTAGGCAGGACACTCCAGCCACTCAGCACGGGGGCAGAGGTGTCTGGAGGATGCCTACCATCACGGTTGGTGTCCATCTGGCGGAAGATCTTCTCTGTCCTCTTCTCTGGTGTTGACTCATCTTCCGGCATCTTCATTACAGATGAAACCATCTTATAGATTGCCTGTGTGATATGACAGGAGCAAAGAGCTGGTAAGAAACACATTATCTTAATGCAGATTATCTCCTGGTGACAGAAATAGGCAGAAAATATCCCAGGAACATCAGCTTGGACCTCCTCTCTGGATGCTGAAGGGAGTCGCGTGGCACCAGTACATGCAGCTGCCCTCTTCAGTGGGATGCTCATTTATGGAATACTGTGTTTCCTTATTTAGACATTGTCGAACACGATCTGGGTTTGGACTGAGGTTACATTTTTCCATATTAAACCAGACTTCAGATGGATTTATCACTTTCACAGCACATTAGGCACTGGCAGCTCCCAAAGCCCGGGGGAAATGGTGAGACCACCGAGGTCTTGTCCCATGCTGTGATGTGTCTTCGTGCTTCAACCACCCAGGCTCTGTCCTCACCACCCCATCCCCCTCACCCTGTCTTTGCTTCCCCCATCTCCTGTCTCTCCCCTCTTGCTCAGCACCCTGCCCACAGGGAGGCAGTGACTCACTCCTGCATTTGCCATGTCTCACAAATCGTGAAGACTTGACCAGCAAGGACGTGGCCTTTTCCTCAGGGACTGGCGTGCGTGCACAGCTCAAAACCCCATTCACAATTCATTTCACAGAGAGCAGGTGTCTAATCCCACACGGCACTGGTGCTACAAATAGCTATTCTCTGCACAGACAAATCCATTAGTCACGAATGGTACCAGCTGCCCATAACGAGAGGTAATGTTAATTTTAAACCAAGGATGAGTAGTGGTCTCTGAACTGGTCATCCAAACGCTGCCTGCACATGTGAGCATGCAGTACCAGTACCCAAGTGGTTTTTTTCATCAGATACCTTTGTGGTGCCACACAGCTGTGAGAACAGAAGCAGCCAGAGGACTGTAGAGTGGTGGCCTCAGGGAAGCCTTCTGGCCCCTTGGAGAGGCAGCACATCCCAGCCAAGGCAGCCTTGCCCCAGGCTGAGCAGCTCCTTCTGCTTCCAGTCACAGCTCTGGCTGATGGGCACTCCACTGGGCAGTCACTTTGCCCTCCAACCCTGCTCTATAGATGCAGATAGCTTGCTTTCAAAGATCCAAATTCTTGTTCCCTCCTCAAAACATGGTGCCTGCAGCAGCCAGTTGATAACTTAGGGCAGACATGGTTGCTGTAGGGTATGATTTCTTTAGCTATTTGTTCTCCACTTCCTCCTGATCTGGAAAGGGGGGTCCTTGGTTCAAGTCCAAGATTGCTCACTGGATCTCCCCTATCCCCTTTTCCCATTCTTCCTAGCACACTCCCATCATCTGGCCCACAGCCCCTAAGGGCTGGCTTCAGGACCGTAACAGCACAAATTCGTCAGCTGGAGGACGCCGCTAAGCAGCACAGACATTTACAACCTGACTTGGGAGCACCCACTTCCTTGGCCATCTTGCTGGCTTCTCCTCTGCCAGCAGCTCACCTTTCAGGCTCCTGGTCTTTAAATAACTTGAAGAGTTACATACTGAGAAAGGCATCGTTCTGTTTAATTAATTATTCATGGTTTATGCTCAGTGCAATCAAACATCTGCTCCTCAGTTATGTCACCAACACTGCGACTGGATTTCCTGGTCTGCCCTCTGGTAAGTCTGTAATGATGGCTATGGATGCAGCCAGGGGAATGGAGCAGAACATTTCAGCATGAACAGCTGCTGGCTGAATGGGAAAGTGGTGGTCACCCTTTTAATCACCATCATCATGATCATCACAATCAGCAGCAGCATCATCACCATCACTGTTATCATAATGATTTGCACTGCAGGAGTACCCAAAGACTCCCAAGAGAATTAAGGCTCTGGAATATTGGGCAGAGTCTCAGTAGAGGCAGGGATGCTGTCCACACAACCTGGATCATCTCATAAGCAGGGAAACAGAAGGATGAACATGCAAGCACATGAACATGGGGATGAGGGAGCTGGGGGAGGGAGGCAATAAGGGAAGAAAAAGAGGGTGGACAGTAAGAATTTACACCTTCCTCATCCTCACCAGCATGCAAGGCTCGCAGGGGTCACAGCTGAGATGAGGCTTGTAAATCTGCCAATGTTTAGCATCTTAAGCTGTCTGGCTTTTGTCTGAGGTAGTAAGAGAGGTGGAGGGGTCATCCCTCGCCCTGGGTGAGAGGAGGGCAAAGCAGAGAATCTGCATTGAAAGTGTGGGAGGAATGCCCAAACCGGGAGTGCAGGCATGTTTACCCTGATCGAAGTAACCATAGTAAGAATATGCAGATTTTTAGGACAAAAAAAAGCACTTCAGGATGACTTCATCCTACAGAGTCCTTTTCACAGAGGCGTGTGAAGGGAATAACAGATGAGATATTCTAGGAAAGCCAGATGGGAATAACATAGTAAGCGTTCCTTTCATGCTGAAAATGGTTACTCTGGACAAATTCTTGTGTCCTTACTCAGAAGTTCAGTGGGAAGTTTTCCCAAAGTAAAAGCCAGCTAAAGCCAGCTTAAGAATCTTGAGCCTTGCCCCATATTAATTCAGATAAGCTACACAGAGCTCTTTATTGCATGTCTGAAAGAGCAAGCTTTGAAAGGAAGCTGGTTTCATATGGTAATTATGTGGAGCTGGGCTGTACTAACCCTGAGCTGTAACCTGGGACTGAAAGGCTGCAGGGCCTCCACTCCATGTGGAATATGACTCCTCAGCCCTGCAGCACTTGGGCTGAATGAAAGCCTTTGGTGGTATTCAGCAGGAGGAGGTTTGGAACTTTCTGTAAGGAGGGCTCCTCAATGCCACCAAGACACTGTGCCTCTAGAGCCCTGTGCACATTGATGGAGTGAGCACAGGCTCCCGCTTCACCTGAACTGGCTGGTTCCCTATTGAGCTCTCCCCTTGGATTTCCCACCTGCATGTGGATGAGCAGTAAGGAGTGATTTAGGGAAAGTCTCACCCCTTTGCCCATCCTCACAGGTTTGGTTCCTGGTCAATGGCTGCAACCCAGAAACCTTTGTTGGGGCTGCACTTTCCTGCTATAGCTGGCAAAGTGTCAGAGCAACTTACAGTAATGGCAGCAATGACGGCACAAATTTTCACTATATTTTTTTTACTCTGTTGAAATAAATCTTGACAGCCAAAAATCTCATTAAATGAATAATCAGCCTGAAAGAATTGCTTTCTTCTCAATCTCATGGGGATTTTTGACACTGTCTTTACTGAGAGACCAATGAGCTTCTGCTTCTTCCCATATCAGCTTCTGTTTCTTCCCATATCAGCTTCTGTTTCTTCCTGGCTTACAAATAAGCTAGCCCAGCAAGTGAAACATGCGTGCTCTGTCTGTATTAAACTGGAAGTGTTATTCTCGTCTCTCAGTTCAGCATTCTTAAGATGTCTTATGATTCCATATGGTGAAAAAATGTATCCTTAGAACAAGGTTTCCATCTCTTGTTTGAACTCTTAATTTAAGAGACTCACCAAATATGTCCCATTTCAGCAAGGGGAACAAACACAAATATTCTAGCTGGTTTGCAGCTACTTTTGAGTGGACTGGGCTATTTAGATTATAGATAAACATATGGGGGACATGAAAAGCATTTCTACAGCAGGAGAATCTGAGGGGGTCTGTGGTGGGGTCTGTCAAGAGGGCAGGCTAGGAAGCCCCTTTTTACAGTACTTGGCAGATGTGCTATGCCTGGTAGGTGGATTAGTACCCCATGGACCTTTTTTCATTAGGCTCATGCAATCGTCAAAAGCGTCTAAGCAGGGCTTTTTGGAGACTGGTCTGAGGACACGGACAGGCATGGTGAGTTTGTGATAGGATATGCAGACATGGTTTAACAGCATTGCAGGTAAACAGAGTCTAACAGAATGCAGGTGCTTTGCCTTCTGTCCTATCCTTTGCAGAGAAAACAGGCTTCATATGGACCATTCCTGTTCATCTCCTTGTCAGCTGATCCATTATTAGGGCTTCTGTGGGATATGAGCCATCTTATCCTATAGTAGCTCTGCTTTTTCAGTGCTGCTGCTGCTACCGCTGTTCCACAAGTGCCTTCTTGCAATGTTGAGCAAGAGTCCAATGCCAGTATTGCCTGCAGTGGTGCTAGATCAAGCCAGAGCATGGGAAAGGCAATGCAAGTGACCCTCAGCATAACAGTGAAAACGACTACAGAGACAGAACTTTCAAAGCACAAAGAAAAGCAGACTGAAAAAGAAGAAAAGCATGCTTTGTCACTATGTTATTTAAGATACAGTAATCCCACAGTAACAGGGGGCAGTATTTTTCTGTGAAACTAAGACTTTTAGATTGATGGTGTTTCTTTTAGCATTCATTTTGATGTATTGTCTCATGCAAAAATCCCAATGAAAACATAATAAATCCTGCTATACCAATATGCAAATGTATGCTAGATAAGGGGCTTGTAATAGGTTTTTCTGAGACGTATATCAGAGACGTAACAGAGTTCTAGTTTTCACTATAGAAAGACTGTGATGGCTAAGGGCCTCCAGGAAGACATCTGGCACAGAATCCTGTCTTTCCATATTAAAAAATACTCATCTTTTGTTAATGAAAGTGATAGTTGCTAGCTGGGTTTTTTTTAGGTCTAATCACTCTACATCAAGGAAACCTCTTGATAAAGCCAGAAAATGTGCTCATCTACTTCAGCTTCACGTCATCCAAACATGCTTCCAGAGACTACACAACAAATCTTATCCCACCAGGAGGAGCTACAGGTGACCAGTGCAATAAAAGCAGATCACCATGGCCATAGAAACTGGAAGAAGAGAACAAGGTGAGATCAACAAGCATAATGCCTCGGGGGAAGCTCCATCACTGAAACAGCTTTGCTGTTTGGAAAACTGTTGATGGTCCATGGTACAGAAATCACTGTTGCTCAGTCAAATGAGGCTTTTTACTTCTATAATTGCTGTTTGTGTGGTCTCTCAAAATGTGGAGTGAGAGTAAATGTGAGAAAGTATCACTCAGTTGCAATCTGAAAGGAGGAGAGAGCCAAATCTCCCAAGAAGTGCAGCGGGAGGGCTGGAGTGTCAGGCTGAGGGCATTCCAAGTGTTGCTCTGAGTTGGATGTACAAACTGGCTAAATGTTGGCCTACACTGATCCCTAAGCTTCAGGTTCATTTGTTGACGGCATCATGGCTGTAAAGAACAATGCTACAATTTGGTACCAACATGATTATGAAGAGGAGTCAGAGCATTTCAACCTCTAAACATGCTCATGAGCTCATCTGGGGTAACTGGAAAATGTTGCCAGCTTTGCTGCTCCTTGCTTGGATCCCTACAGAGAATACAGTCACTGATGTGTTTATTGTCCTCCCTCTTTGTAAATCTTCTGATCTAGGGGTTTGTGCTGCCGTTCAGCACTGAGGCATTCCTGGGCTGCTCAACAGCAGCTAGGAGTCCTGTGGTCCTTGGGGCTTCTCCTCCTGGAGCAGGGGCTTGCTGGGGTTTGGCTCCTTGTGTTTGCTTTGTACTTTGCTAGTTCTTTTGGGATTCTCTTTGTTTTCCCAAGAGCAGAAATACAGCTAGAAAAACAATAAACGACAACCTGTTTACCTTACCCAGGGGAGAGGAAGATTTGTAAGGAACACAGTATCTTCTAATTCAAATATTCCATGGGGCTTGTCATGGCACAGAGGCAGGGAGGTCTCTGCATCTGAGCACTGTCTGCTCTTCTACTCAGACACAGGAACGCAAAACCGAGTAAGTGAAAGACACAACCCTACATTTGCAGCTGAGAATTGTATCTGGTCTTGCGGAAGCAGCACAAGTGCCATTGTTAGCTACTGTCGGGAAGACATGAGAAGAGCCCTGGTAGAAAGACAAGGGCACCTGGTACAAAGACAAGCCCAAGGTAGAAAGACAATGGAGTAAGCTGACTCCATATGTGCAGTTTGCAATCACAGCCTATAATTTGTGGACACTCCTTTCCCTTGATTTCCAGCACAAACAGAAGTCTGAATAATACACTCCACTGTTAGCGCTTCAAAATTTCCGTGGAAAGAAAGGATCTTGATAACAGGCTTTTTTTTTTTCTTTTTTTAACAGGGCTGCACTATACAGCTTCAAGCTGTGCAAATATACCGACATATCAAAAATGTTTTAAAGCTTTCAGCGGAGTGATGTGCCTCAAGGATAAAAACATGTTAGGGGAAGCCAAAATGAGCTGGGACTCCTACTAACACCACAAGAAAATACATCTTGAGAAGCTGTGTATGGAATCATTGTCTACCCAGATAAGGTTTATCTATCCTGGCACTTAATACAAAGACAGCTAGTATGACACTAAGTATGCAGACCTTACTGGAATTCAGCAGACAGACATCTTTTAAAATATGTGAGCTGGTTCTTCATAACAGCATGACTTCAAATTTGATTTGTTTCTTATTGCGTAAGGAGCCTGCTTTCCTTAAAAGTACACTACCTGGTTGATCTAGGATGTCTACTTGGTCCAAATGTAATTAATTGTAATTAATTGTCAGTGACTTCCCAGAGGACGGAATCACATTTATCATTAGGTTAGTTGCTGTGCTCCAGCCCAGCAGAGCTCCCAAGCGACAACTTCCCAGTGTGCTGCTCAGGAAGGACTTGCAATGGATATAAAATGCTATAGTTTGCATTGTGAGATGATCTTTGCCAAGTGAAATAACATTTTATATTCAAGTAGTTATAACCAAGATCATAAGCCCCCAAATGCTGCCAGAGTTTTTCATTCAGTGTCTCATTTCAACATTACTTCATAATTAGCTTGCAAGGAAGAAGGCCAAGAGGTGCCTCTAAGCAGCACATACCTGCACGATTTCCAGCATCTCTGACTTACTGATGTAGCCGTTCCCATCCAGGTCGTACATGCTGAATGCCCACTTCAGCTTTTGCTCCAGTTTCCCTCTCGATGTTACGCTCAAGGCTATGATGAATTCTCTGAAATCTATTGTTCCATCTCCATTGGCATCAAAAGTGCGGAATACGTGTTCCGCAAACTTAGAAGCGTCCCCATAAGGGAAAAAGTTCCCATATATTTTTTTAAACTCCTCCATAGATAAATGCCCACTTGGACAGTCTCTCAAGAAGCCCTTGTACCACTCCTGGATCTCGTGTTCTGTAAAGTCTGTACTTTCTAGCAAATCCTGCATGACTTCAGGGCGTAGTTTGCTGTTTTGCTTTCCCATATTGGTGTCAAAATATTACCTGCAGAGGAAAAAAACCCAGATATGAATTGGTATTTTAATTATTAATAATTGACAACTATTAGCTTGGAGGCTGTAGAAAAGCAATGCACTAGATTCTGAGTTTTCTAATGATAGCTCACTCTTGGGAATGGATTGAAACTTTGGGCAGCATCCACAACTATGTGTATACTGTAAGAAAACTACCAAGCCTTAAATGCATGTTGATTACATTGTCTTTACATGGTCTGGAAAACTGTAATTACATTGAATTTTTTGCCATCCTGCTTTGCCTTTGAAGTCACTAGGTAAGCAATGGATGCTGCAAGGTGTTGCTAATCAGTAGCTTCGTGTTGCAGCATACCCTCCATCCCACTCACCCAACTGTCTCAAGGATCTGATCTGAATGAGATAGATATATTTATTTGTACCTCTGGTGGAAGCCCCGTTGCTACAAAGGGCTATGTTCAGTTGGTCTTGCTCCAAAATAGGATCATGGAGTAACTGCAGTGTCCACTGAAACCAAAGAGCTCGAAAACCCTTCGAGATGTATCTTCATAGCCAGAATCAAACACAGCAACCCAGAAGTTGTGTCTTGTTTGGTAAAGACCAATTTCAATTTTCATTCAAAATGCAGATAAAATCTAAAAAGATTTTCCCAAAGATGGATTCCCTTACCCTAAACTATTACTGTGGGGTTTTATTCTCCTTTTAGCCAGAAATTGGATCTATTACTAAGTAATAGTAATCCGGGTGGTCACAGGTCTTTAAAAAAAACTAAAACAAACAAAAACCTCTTAAAAAAAAAAAAAAAAGGAGAAAAAAAGTACCCAGACAATAAAATTGGCAATTCATTTCCCTTAAATGAACCATTAAGAAATATTATTGGATGCAGCTTATGTTAAATCACCTTAATTTTATTTAAGGCAAGTTACTACATACCACACTGTGCAGCAGATTTACTAATGACTGATGCCCTTTGGGTTTAAGTTTTGGAGCTGGAATGAGTTGGCTCCAAAAGGCAACATTATGAGTTTTACGGGAAGTTTAGTATTATACAGAACTAGCTACTCTCTATTGACAAACCTGCCTGAGAATTCGTCATGCGAATGACAGTCACAACTAAAATATGATGTATGGGTAACTTAAGTAGAATTACAAAATAATTTATACAAGACTTCCACACTGTTGTCAAAATAGAGTCTCTGGGCCGCAGAGGCGGATTTATGAACACTGGAGTGTCTCATGAGCTATGAGACAATAAAATGTCTCTTCTCGACCAAAGTAATAATTTTAAAAATGAAGAATAAGACAGTATCATTACATGTCAGCAGCAGCTAGCGAGAAATGTACCACCATTTGAAGCAAATCTACTCTCTTTCCTCTTCGGAACTGGGAAGAAGAAATTGATGCTTCCCCTAGTTGATGTTTCCTGTGGTGAGAAGCTCTCCTTCTCCCCAGCGTGAATTTGAACTCCTCAAGGCACCTAGAGGACTGTATCCTTAACCTCCTATGTTCTTGGATCAAAATAACTAAAAAGTTTTATTTCTCACGGGTAAAATGGTGGGATCCATCCTAGATCTTCCTATGTTTTCACAGGATCCACTGGTGGCTGTCTGGTAAAACAGATATCTAGTCTAAACTTGCTGCCTACACAGTTGATGGACAATAGGCTCCCCTGCTTACAGAAAGGAGGCTGAAAGGGGTGAGAAGTCCTTCCTGATGGGAGCATGTCCATCTCCTGACCATTTCAGGGGTCTGGGTGATTATCTTGATCCAAATAATGTCTTTTCCTCCAAAGTGTCTACAAAACACTTGGAAAATAGAAGGTGCACCTCAAAGGCAATTTTTTTCAATTACCTTTCATCCTTTCATCCTGATCAAAACATATTGTATTATTTTTAAGTAACCCAAGCTCTTAATACCTTGAAAATAGCAAAAAAATCCCTGTTTTATAGGCCCGGTCCAACAGCTGCCGAAGCAGCTGAAGGTTGCGCTGTCTTCAGCAGGAGCTGGACAGGGTCCATAATAAACAACCTGGGAATTAGCTGAGTGAACTGATTACATTAGGGCAGCCAGGCAGGTTTATATCAGGCAAAACAACAAGAGCAAGGTCTGCCAGCGGGATGGAAAAGCAACTGGACAAATGAAGTAGCCAGGCTTAGTTTAGAGCAGCACCAGTTTAATACAAAACAAACTAGTAAAATCCCCTGAGTAGGTAGCAGCTACCCACACCCACGTGGGCAGCTATTCCGCAGCCCCAGGGACTGTACACTTTTCAGACCATTAGAGTAGAAAGGGAAGATCTCTGACTAATGTACAAGCCAGCTGCAGTAGGAATGAGCTCGCAGTAGTGATATAATCTCTTGCTGCCTTTTAATATCCCAGACATTTGAAAATGCAAAACTCAGCTTTCATACTTCCAGAGTCTTTTGGCAAATAAAGTAGTGAGGTAACATGCAGGCAGTGGCCTTTAAGAGGTAGCCGGTAAGAATGTGTTCCAGCCCAAAAAATGATGCCTTTATAGCTGCACATGGCTGCAGGTGCAACATATTTTTACCAAATAATAATAAAAAATACAATAGCAGAAAGCACTGTATTGCAAAACATTGCAGTCAGAAAAATCTGTGTTCTCCAGGCAGGAGGAAGAGCTAACCATATCTGACTTGCAGCAAAGGGCTGAAATTCGCAGCGGCTGTGATGCCAGGCAACACAGTCAAAACCAATAGGATTATTTCTGAGTCCACTTGTGATGAATTTGTATCATGTTCTTTGCCCTCTAGATTGCTTCTTATTAATAGGTGGTGTTCTTGGAACTGTAACAGTGGGATTTATTGTGCCCATTCTATCAACACAGAGCAAAATGCTTTTGCAGTCCAAGTACAGAAAATCCTTGAAGACGCTTGAAGATCCTTATAACCACTTCATACACTGCTGCCTGCCTCTTCAGGATAGATTAGATTACGGGCAGAGTATAGTGAGCTAAGGGAATCTCAGCTAACAATGACAGCAATAAATGCACAGAATGAAATAAAATTCAACCCAATTTTAGGCATCTTTTCACACTTTATCACCTCTGTGGATCTTCAAAATTTCTAATGAATGATTAAATGTAAAAAATGCAGCAAGTAAACAGTGAACAGCAATCATGGTGACAAAGTAAAACATTGACAATACTGAGGAACAGATGTTGGAGGTATACAAAACAAAGACAAATTGTTTAATGATTATGTTTAATTGCATTTCTACAGTTTCTTCCTCTGATACAATGGTGTTACACATAACATACATGAACGGTTTCCTATATGGGATAACATGATGTATAAAAATATTAAGGTCTTAATTCTGAAGGCAATATTGTTTAGTAAAAGAATGTTTCTGTCTTGAAGGGTTGATACTATTTCAGCCAACAACAGAAGATCAGAAAGAAAAACATCACTGCTGTGCTGTTGCTATGGAAAGAATATCTCTTCATTGGCTATTGTAGAAATGTCACAGATACTGCTCCATAAAGTAAATACTTAAAGATTGCTCTAATCAGGTCTAGGTGTGGAGGTTTCAAGATGAGACTGAAGACAGAGCCATTTGACAAGCTGTGGCAATTCAGTGTCTAAGAGAATAAATAAGTTGTGACTGACACCACACTGACTGACTTGCTGCTACGCAGTGCGTTGTGTGCAGATAGGACATCAATGCTGTTACACCCTTCTCCTCAAACAGGGAGAGCTGACTGGACAGGAAGGTAATGAACAATTATTCTATCATGTGCCCCTTTGCTGCTGCTCATTTACAGTTTTTACCTCGATCTGAAACCTCAGGGTAAGGCAAACATATTGCCTGCTTAAGCAACAGGCTCGCAGGACCTGGGAAGCTGCAGCAGCCCAGAGCATGCAGCTAACCCACGGCTGTGTGAATACAATGAAGCATCTCAACGTATTTCCTTATAAGAAATCAAATTTATTCTGTCGGGGGTTCACTATAGTAAGCAAGTGCTCGCAACACATTTCTAACAACACTTTTGCTTTTCAACCTTGAGACTCAGCATACAAAGACAACTCCCCCACCCCCTTTTCCTTTTTGTTTTTGACTGAGCTCAGTCTGCCAAAGACGAAACATCTTAATTTTGATTTAAGCTTAAATCTGAAGGAAGATCCCATGCTGAGAAAAAGTATAATGAGAAAGAGACACTTCAGAGCAACAGGGAAATGTTGCTCTAAAAGTGAAGAATTTAGAATATTGGGTACTTCATACCTTACAAGATACAAAACACCTGGAAGGTATAAAGAATCAGTTTAAAGACAAATCCTGCCTGATGTATCTCCAGTGGGGATAGTAAGGTAAATCACACCATAGGCTTGGCTACAGAGACCAACTGTGCAAAAATGAAGGCAGATCAGTGATCTCTTATGTGCCCCAGCACCGGGAAACTTGTAATCATGCACTGAACTCCTGACAAGCACATTGGGCAGAGCTCTCTTTGCATTGCTGTGATTTTGCCTTTCTCATATTCACAACCTCAGAGCCACCTCTGGTGCTACTCTCCACTTTCTCACTGGAAATTCCAGTGCCAGCACAGGATTCCACTCGTGGGAAAAAGTTCTTTTGGTTACAGCAGCAGCAGCGCTGGGAAGAACAATCGTGAAGCACAAGCGCTACCTGCTTGACATTTTTTCTTCTTGGTCCCACTATGCCACGCATTCTTGGAAGCAGCCGCTGCGTTTCCTTGGGGCCGTTTCTAGTCTGTTTTCACATGTTCATAACCAGTGTGGTAATGCTTGCCAAAAAAGGCTTTAATTATTTAAACCCCAGCATCTTGGAACATATTTTTGGAAGAAATCCAAACTTCTTAAAAATCACAGAGAGACTTAGCAAGAGAATAAATACACGTGGAATAAAACTTTGAGCCTTGCCATCCTCCTTTAATCTGCTTATATTGGCAAGGAGCAGAAAATGGATAAAATTCATGAGCAAGGTTCATTAAAAAAATCTGACACCGTCATCAATACTCATGAGAAACAGCAGTAAACAGATTTGCAGGGCAGGATAACAAGTACGCAATGCCTGAAACATTTACTATGGAGTAAAACTTCTGGCTAAAATTATACCTGATGTTAAAGAAC
Organism: Psittacus erithacus; assembly: GCA_009867235.2. Lineage (NCBI taxonomy): Eukaryota > Metazoa > Chordata > Aves > Psittaciformes > Psittacidae > Psittacus > Psittacus erithacus. Next base: position 10,215 of record WYDI02025843.1, on the reverse strand, counting down.
AGGAAGGAAGAATACTGAAGAAATGAAGAGGGAAAAAATAGAGCAGAAGGTGTGGATGGGATCATAATTCAATATTTAGGCTTTGTTATTAGAAGCATTAGGCATTAGGGAACGCATGCCATCCACGTACCCATTGGTACTGCACAACCTATTTGTCAAAATAAATTTCACTCGTTTTGTATTAGGCTCTCAGTGTGATTCCAGGATCCTGGTATTTTCAGTGCTGCAAGTCACTATTCTGTTTTGTGTCACCTTTCTACTTCTCTAGCCCCCTTACTGGGGATTCTTTCCCTAAAAAAGGTACCTCTAAATGCTTCTTTGACAGTGTTTGTTCTGTGCTTTCCTGCTACAGCCCTCAGGAGAAACTCAAGACAGGAAATAAAAGTAGAACCTTCATAGCTCTGTTTTAGTTGAGGTGGGCAGTCCAAGCAGGAGCAGCTGCACAGAGTTCATGTGTTTCAAACTTGGAGGCGCTTACGGATACTGAACATCAAAAGCCTAGGCTCTTATCCCTTTGGACTTGCCCTGGCAGAGAAATGCTACAGCTGCTCCATGCTGTCTCCTGTTTCTCTTTATCATAATTCCTTTGTGCATTTTAGCAATGAGGGCTGGCGTGGGGGTGGAGGAGGGAGAAGCAGCAGAAAGCCCTTGTCAGTAAATGCTAGTACATTACCATCAGGGTCTTCAGCATAAACTAGGTAACAGCCTAGTGCTTATCACATTACTCTCAGCAATGCCCATGGCCTTCACTGGAATTGTTGTGAGACCAGCAGGTGATGTTTTGGCCTTGAGCAGTGAAAGGGACCCACACCTCCTCACCTCTGCATCGGTTTCAGCATCACCTGTGCTTCCAGACACTGTCTCTGTTTCCAGGTGTTTCCTGTAAGGCTGAGTGTGTGGTGTGAGAAAATACAGTCAGTGTTCCCAGGTCCTGCAGTGACTCTCCAAGATGTAAGTGGGTGTAAATGGGAGCTTTGTGCTCCTCAGTGCACATGGAGGGGAGCCTGGTGCTCTTTGGGAAGTGATGACCGCCACTCTGAGCAGTGTGAAAAAGGATGCATTAAGCATTGGTCATTCCCCAGGGCTGGCCAGCAAAGGCTTCACCCACCCAGAACAGCTTGAAAGTAATATGTTCTCTGCTAAATGAGAAGTAAGGAAATAGAAAACAGGAACCAGACAAAAGGGGGAAAACTCACACAGCTTTGGTGAAGCCCTCTTCCCACACTCCCAAGGGGTCTCATCAGTTAATTTCATTTATTCCTCATTCTTTAAGCAATCACAATAAAAATCATGTCAATGTTCACGCGCTTTTTTGTTCATAATAATTTTTTTGTGAAGAGTTAGGAGCAACAGTTTACCACAGGCTTTGTAAGGAAAAACTTTTGTTTGTTAATCCTGAGTAGAACCATCTAAGTCTTTAAAATAAGTAACTCTTCGTCTTGGCTGACTTCAGATGACTCTTTTGGGAATTAGATATGTATTTATATATTTGATTTTTTCAAACTCTATGGAAATAATATTTTTGTAACACTGTTTGCCTTTGTCTGATTTTGTATGATAAAGGGCAAGAGGGACTTTGCTAACAGCATACATTAGGACATCCACCCTCAGGAGGCTGCTTTTCCAGATTCTACCGCATTGGACTGCTTCACTAAGCACAGGACATTTGCAGTATTTATAAACACGGGTATTAAGCTAACAGCAGGGGAGCTGGCAAAATCTCTCAGCCTCATTCCAGCTGGAGGTGACTTTATCTAGCAGCATCCTTTCAAAAGGAGACCATATTTCAAGATCCAAATGATAGACATTTTCTGCAGTTACTGTGTCTCCTATCATGAGAGCAGCTTGTGAGCCTAAAGCCTCTTTGTTTAACCACCCCTTTCTGGACCACATTTCTTAAAATGCTCAAGGATCCATTTCCCAAGTCCTCACTATCCACAATTAAACTCAGGCTTCTCAAAAGAGGCACATCTTCCTTTTGGGCACCTGTGTAATAGGCAGCTTCTCAAAAAGCATCTGTAGCCGGTAAACTGGAACCTCCCAGAAAATAGCAGCACTTATTTCCATATCTAGTGAGGGCCTGAGCACTTTAGAAAAGCCAGCTTTCCTACACACCTGTGTCACTGCAATTTGTCTTTATCCTGATACTCACATCTCCAGCCATGTCAAACTTGGTTTATTCTCCTTTCTTCTGAAGTAGTTCTCTCCTTTGTGTAACGCACTCATTGGTAGTAACATAATCTTTCCCAATGCACCCAAGCGCAGCAGTTGTCAAACTCATCTAGCAGCAACTCTATCAGTTTTCTAATCTGTCCTACATCTTGTTCGGTCCTTTTATGCAACCATATATGCAACACCTTGGTGGAGAGTAGCGGAAACTCAAGCAGAAAGCTACTGTTGCATGGAGTAACACAAGAAGCTGATGTGAATTCATGATCATGATTTCTTTATCTTTGTAAATAAATAGCACGTGACTCCCAAAGAGTGATATTTGTGCTTACTCTACCCTTAAAAAAATGGTTAACAGATGGTCTTCTATCCCACAGCAGAGAATTGGTGTTGACAGATAAAATTAAAGCATGATATGGGAAGAAATGGAGCCATTAACTGGCAAACTAGGTAATTTTAATGATGTTCTTGGGATGGGAATGGAATGATGGGAAAAGGAATGATAGTGGAGATTCCTACCTGGAAAGTAACTGTGGGCTTTTGTTCCATATTGAAGAAATCTAGTGGAACGTTGTCTGGGAAGCAGGCAACAGGAGAGTGGGAGTGGGAGGTCCTGGCTGCCAGGACCAGAATTTTGCTAGGGTGATGGAAACAAGATGCACTAAAATAATGTCAGAGTTTACAAGTTCATAAAGATGAAGGTCCATGCCAGGGATGATTTGTCCAGCACCTAGCACTGTTGAGTGTGCCTGAACGCAAGGGATCTAATATAAGAGATGATACGGTTACCTAAAGAAATTTTGTGAGTTTTAGGAATTTTTTAAATCACTTTTCAAAGAAGTTTCTACACTGCAGATAAAGTGTTAATTTTATCTTTGTGCATGTCTTGTTTCTCAGATTCTTTACACACTTGAACTTACAACATGAGTCTGAATTACTGGCACTGCAAGAATAGGACTGGGTGAACATTTTTTGAGTAGAACCCATTTCCATCAGGTAATGCATCTTAGCTGAAATCAAAATGTTTCGTGGAAATGGAAAACAAATTCTGGGAAAATGTTAGGATTTATAATCTCAACTTCATATTTTCCTTTTAATAAAGCAAAAAGTTTCAATGTGACTTTATCTCTTTATTAATTTTGTTTTGGCATTTATATTGAATGTTAATTTTAGCATCACAGTGGTTTAGACATTATTGAGAAATTCATTGCCAATAAAGTGAAACAACTCGGTGTTTCCAGATCATTTTTAACTTCCATTGCACTGGGAAATTTTGATGCTTTGTTCCAATTTGCGGTGAAAATAAATATAAATGTCAAAATTTCCTTTGGAATGGGAATTTCAGATTCGAATCAACAACAAAGCCATCTACTTTGTATTAATGACTGAGGGCAGTATGCAATGCTGCAGAACAGGGCAATATTCTAGTGTTCAGCATTGCTTATGGAAGTCAGTGACATATGGCAAGTTTCTAGCTCCTAGTTGTCTAAGGAAGTTTGATGCTATCCACTTTTATTTTATTCTTCATGCTGTCTTGCCAAATTCACAGAATTCGTCATTCAAACTCAAGATTTTCCTGCGAATGTATGAGGAAACATCCTCCCAGTGACATACGGCGCAGCCTACAGCCCCTACATCTGAAGGGAACCTGTAATTCCCAAATTACAGCGCAGTAAGCTGCCTTCATTTTACAAAGGTTTTTAATTTTTAATTTAAATATTTATTCCATGTTAAATGTCTATTCTTGAACATTCACAGGAAGATAAATCTATTTGTTTTCAAAAGATAACTTCATCCAGATGAGCCATAATTTGAACTCTATTTGAGAAGTCATATTGACATGAAGGACTTTAGCATCAACAAACTAAAGTAACCTTTTAATTCTGGTTTAAATCTGTTTTTAATTCTGGTTTAAGACAGTGTCTTTGTTATTTTTCCTAAAAACTTTTCTCTGTCTTCACAGATGCAGTCCTCATGCTGCAGGTAAGGTGCAGGAAAACCACATGTCCCCAGGCTGTTCCAGTGGTCCAGTTTGTTTGCTAAAATCAGCCAGAGACCCCAGTTCAGGCACTTTGCTGTGCCCGCTGAAAAGTTCCCTGTGGACAAGAATGCAGTTACCTTTGGTGAGGAGAGTATATTCTCTTTTTCTTAATAATCTGATGATTACTCAAGCCACCTCAGGGTACCCGCTTCTCCCCACTCTATGTGGGCAGCTGACCTGGGAGGGCTGGATCCTGGAGTGTGTATCAGGCGTTTAATGTGGAGATGCTGCTTTCTGTTCACTCTGAGCACAATTTCTGTACTAACCTGATGGGAAACTTCGCTTCGATATTACCTACAAGATTACTGGAAGAAGATTTTGACTTGTATTCATTTTGAAAGTCAGAATGACATCCAGTCCTGACAGCCCGCCATGAAAAACACAGCCCTGTGTCTTACCCGGCTGCTATTTCATGCATAACACAGTGTGCTGCCTGATTTTAGAAATTACTCAACAGGAATGAATTTGGGAGTTTGAACAACATGGTAAAGGTCGGTAAGCAAACTCCCTTAAGAGGCATAGAAAAACATTTCACAAATTAAGTGCAAAAATAATTTGCTGGGCTTCTCTGTCCATCTCTCTCACACACATATAAACAAATACTTGAATAATCTTCATGTTCTTACTATTACTTAATATTAAGTGTAGATAGAAGCCACTCACGTAAACAATACTGTTTCACATAGGAACCTTTGCAATGGCATCTGTCATATTGCCATAATAGAGACTGTAGTAAAAAAATTAAACTGCTAGCATGAAGTCAACAAAAATGATTGACATGTTCATATCATTACACCGACTGCAATGAGAAACACTGTACAAAGCCTAGGACTGAATCTAGACTGAAAAATTATCAGTTCAAAAACTTTTCTGCCATCACAAAATATTTTCTGTAAATTCAACTAAGATGAACTCCTCCACAAATGAAAGGGTTAACAGCATTTCTGCCTTCACCATTAACATTTGAGGAGGAGGTAAACAAAGTTCATCAGATAACTGTTTTCAGACAATTTTTTTCTCATATGAACAACAAACAATTTGTTTTATTGTTGTGGAAAAGTAGAAGTGGCAGAACCAGAAATCTCCTTCCAAAGTTTAACTTTAGGAAAACCTGATTTTATCCAACGTGGAATAAAATACCACTTGTCACCACTTCCTAATGACTGTAAAAAACCAGAAATGTTGGTTCTGTTATATTTTTAGGCCAGTTTACTTTTGCCTCTTTGCTGTTCTCAAGATGTCAGTTTCTCTGAGACTTCTTGTATATGACTTTTAGTGCCTTTCCCCATTTTTCTCTTCCTAGGACTTTTATTTCTTGTGTTAATGTATAAGATTTTGTTCTTCCTTCAATGTTTTCTTTCTTTTTTTCCCTTATCTCTTACTTTTCATTACTGTTTCTGAGCTCCCTAGAACAAACACCATCTTTCTTACTTTTTTATTGTCTTTGAAGAAGTCCATGCCAAATAATTCCTCTAAAATTTTTCTCTGTTTCTATATTTGTGTTCCCACTATTAGCATTTCCAAATATTGGTGCTTCCCACACCATGCAATGTGTTGAAACAGTATCTTAACAGTGAAATATATCATGACTGATGCAGCAGATTTTAGAAACCTTGGAAGGAAACCATCTATGGCTTAATCTTTGCATCTTTTTCTCCAATTAAATCATCCAGCAAACATGGGTAGGGAAGACTTATTCTGTACCTAATTCTTAGCAAATTATTACCATTTCATACACCATATTTTTTGCCTTGCTGCTTTTGTCTTAACGGTAGAGTAGCAGTGCTGCTGTTATTAGGAGCAGTTTCTGAACTGTCAACAGTATCATCACCAACATTTGATTAGATATAAAGATTTTGATGAACTGATTCCTTTTCCTGGGAAACAATACTTTTCAGACATGGAAAGGAGTGGAAACATATGTGAGTGTGTAAGATGCTGACTCTAATCAGATCCATTCAGCAATGCACACTTTTATGGAATCATAATCTCACCAACAGATCTCTATCTCTGGCATTATTTGTTCCAGTTAATTTTCTTACTCTGTGCGCCCCATATGCCCCATTTGTTTTACAGTAATCTTAATCTCTTGCATTCTCAGTATCATGCCTTATAAAAATAAAGGCCTGGTATCTGAAATGTCTCCCTCTCACTGCTTGCTACTTATAGCTTTTAAGATGTCCTTAAAATATCTTCAACTGACAATTCTGTCTTCCACATCATCTTCACCAGTAAGGTCTGTCCCAACCCACTCCCTGGACACTCCACGCTTCCTCTCACTTCATGCATCAAATATTTCCTAATCCTCTCTTCTGCTACTGATGACATGAAAACCAGTGAAATTCCACTGCTTAGAAACAGGATGAACACTGAAGAATCAGCCCACTCTTTATAAAGTGTCATATAAAATTACCATATAAATCACTTATTCAATAATAAAGCACATCCTGTGACACCAAACATGTCTCATAATGTTCTCATGATTCACTGGAAAGTCACTTAAATCAGCGAGCAATACAGCGATCCTCCTGTGAATTGCCAAAGGAATCCTCCAAGAAAGATTGAGAAGTTGATAACTATGCAAATATATATATATATATGTAAAACCTCTGATTTCCTATTTGCTTTTTCTTTATTAAAAGGATGCTCCCCATGAGGCTTACTACTTTTTAATGAATGTTTTAGGAAAGGGAGCCGTTCATGAACAAACAGTATATATTTCGTTGCAAGGTGCTCTAACATCTGTCACTCAGTTAAATTAAAGTAAGGATGTTTTCACATTAGTATCCACAGGATGATAAGCCAGTCACTTATCAACAGTTTACCACCCAGCACTTGGAAGGATTAATTTGATCTCAATCTAAATGAAAGATGTAGTGATTATCATACCATGAACACAGTTCAAAGCCACACATCGTTCATTCATTTGTGATCAGATGGGAACCGGTTTCAGTGATCTCATACTGATTTGTGAAACCTCCTATCATCGTATCTTGTCATTCTTCTGATTTTTAAAAGGTTGGCAGAAGAGTTGGCTTTGGAGTTGGTCTTCAGGCACACAAAAAAAACCCCAAACCCACACAACAACTTTGGGCGAAAGCCAGAGTTTTCTTGGAAGTTTTCTTGATAAAGGAGTAGGAGTGGGATGGAGCAATATCCTGGATTTTGGCAGCAAACCCTTCTGGCAACTTCATTAAAAAGCCATTCCACTTTATGAGTTATCAGCAAAGAGCTGGCATTTCTGAGCGTGACTGATGCTCCTCCCTGTGCTCATAAAATTAGAAACATCAATAATTTCTAATTGCTCAGAAAATTTCCAAGAGGCAAACATTTCCTTATTTTTAGACCCTTGTTTTCTGCTGTCATCAAAGCAGTAGAGGTCAAAGTTCATCTAACATGTACTTTACTTAAATACTATACTCTGAGTTTCATATGTGTGCAGAAACAAATGTGCATCAGCGCTATGTGTGTGTGTGGGGTATATCCTATAGTGAACCCCCAGTTCCCAGCCCCTGCATAAATCCTGATTTATAGCACAGAGACCTGGAAGTAGTCTTCTTGACCCTTTCAAAGAAGCCTGGGAAACAGGCATAGTAGGGCCTCTAACAGGGCTACCAGGTATCAGGAACATGAGTGCATGGAGGACAACCCATGCTCCATGGTGGTGGCTGAGCATAAAGAACTTTTGCATGTGGCTAATGAACGGTAAAAAAACTGTGTTGGTCAAAAGGTGAGGGTCTGTGCTGGCAGTGACACCTCAAGCATGAAGCTGAAGGTTGGGGAGCTGCTGTAAAATAATGTGAGTCTTATTGCTTAGATTTTTCCTGTTGCTTATGCAGGGAAAAGAAAGGTCTTTTGAAACAAGTTTTGCACGCCCTTCTCCACCCACTGCTTAGACATGCATTTATAAATCAGATAACGGGTTTGTTTTCTGACTGGAGGTCTATATTAGCATTCCTGGAAGGCCTCACATGCTGCCCCTTTGCAGTGTAGGTAGTCCTTGAAGTCACAGTCTTTGTGTGTCCTCACCCTCTTTTGCACATGCTGTCAACAGAAAAGTACAAATACAGCAGAACTTCATGAGAATGCTTAAAAATCACTGCTAAGAAGTCCAAATACCCTTGGAATCATGAGCATGGACATCCCAGTATTTTACCCATTTCACTTAGAATCCAATTTTACTCTTTTTTAAATAAATGCCAGTCTTTATAAGCTTAGCTTTAAAGTGGGCCCAATGTAAACAAGGAAAGATTCAGGAAAGATTAGGCAGTTCAGGTTTATCATTATTTGTTCTTCAGAATACACACAGGACACTCAAAGTAGCCTCTGTATGTAGGAGCTGGGCTGAAGAAATGGAGAAAGGAGCTACAATTTGGGAAGAAAAAAATGCTACATTTGATAGAGGCTTGATAAAACCCTAGGATAATTCCATCTGTCATTTCTGACTCATTCTATATGTAACTGCTGAATTAGCAACATACTAATAGCCACAGAGGTGAAAAACCAGTTTATTTAAATTTGTATAATCTTCCTGTGTTACATATACACACATTATACACAAAGCACAGGCTGTTTTTTCCAGTACTGTTGCCAGATCTAACACCCAGATTTAAGCAAAGCAATTAATTGCTGCAAAGAGAGATAAAAATATCATCACTAAAATCAACAGTATGTTGTTTCCTAAAAAATGAAATACATGAACTTTGAAAGTTGACTCAAACAAAAAAGCATTATTCTACTGGGTTTTTCTTTCTGCAGAAGTCTATTTTAGCAGATTACCACTCTTGTCTCCATTGAATGGCCACTTAGGAAACCACATATTTCATCTGGGAGTTCTGTAGCTCTCATATATTCCAAACCCATTCATTTACAAAGTTAGCTGAGATTGAAAGTGTATTTAATTAAAATTTGACTGAAAAATGTCTAGAATATCTCATTCACAGAGGAATCTACGGCTCCCCGATGAGATGATCTTCTAGAAACACAGAGACCCTACTGAATGATGCATCATAACCACCATGGAACAAAGGTGTCTGGATGCATCTTATTATTTCTAAGAAAGATACTTAGATTGGATTGTTCAAAATAGGAAACTCTCCAGAAATTTACTGTTACTCACAGACCCATACTCAAGTAAATGTGCAAAGCTGCACTTGATGGAATGATAATACGTGTAAGTCCCCCTTGTACACTCACACAGAGAAACACTCGAACTGCTTTGCAGGGGAAGAGTTATGGTGCAATACAGGGGAGGTTCCACCAATTTGCAAGTAAAGACTCTCTACATTTGAGGAAGCATGGAATAAAAGGTTCAGGGGTGCACAGCTTTGGAATTAAAAGTAAATTCCTTCTCTTGAAAGGGATCTCCCTTACTCACAGAGATCCTAATCTTGAATTTCTGCAACTAGTTTCTATGGCGCATCACTGAAATGAAACACAAAGGAAAGGCAGATCTCACTGCAATAATATATATGCTTTAATTACATGGAAATAGGTGCAAGCTAGAAGAGTTGAGAGATGAAAGCACAGATCACTGAAATGGCAACTTTTCCAAGTATTTGACTTTGAAAATTCAGCTTTATCTTTTGATGTAATCTATGTATATGTACATGTATGAACTATGTATACAGAATATATATGTATATACATGTGTGCGCATGTGTGTATACATATGTCATGTTTTAAGCCCAGCTCGCAACCCAGAACCATGAAGCCACTAACTCACTCCCCCGCTTTTCCTCCCTCTGCTCCCAAAGGGATGGGAGGAGAATCGAAAGAATGTAACTCCCACGGGTTGAGATAAGCACAGTCCAGTAACTAAGGTATAACACAAACCACTGCTGCTACCGCCAATAATAATGATGATAAGGGAAATAACAAGGGAAGAGAATACAACCACTCACCACCCGGCAACTGATACCCAGCCCGACCCAAGCAGTGATCTAGCCCTTCCGGGTAACTGCCCCCAGTTTATATAGTGGGCATGACGTGCTGTGGTATGGAAT
>WYDI02025842.1:0-45444 GCA_009867235.2 Psittacus erithacus | reverse complement strand
GGCAGGATCACCTCCTTCGACCTGCTGGTCATGCTCCTTTTGATGCAGCCCAGGATACGGTTGGCTTTCTGGGCTGTAAGTGCAAAAGGAAATTGTTTCATGTTCAGTCTGATAACCATATTAAGATCTCTTTAAGCATTTGAAAATACAGTAAAATTTGTATATCTGCTTAAATTAAGGGAGAAATTTTGTTGTAACTTTAACACAAGATACAGTCTTTTGATTTATTTTTTTTTTTATGTTCAAGGGGGAAAACCCCCTTTTTTATTATTTTATTTTTGACTGACTCTTATGCCTGAACAATTAAAGTCCTTTGTGTATTGTATCTGCATTTTAGATCTAAAATAATGAGCAGAGTGACATGATAATGAAAATTGAAACTGTTTGCATTTCTTTAGGGTAATTACTTAGGTATTACTATTAATAGCTCTAACTCATTATATCTGCCCAACCAGTGGCAAATTCTGGATGCTTGAAAAGGACAAGATATACTCCTAGTCAGTCTTCTTTTGAAGTGAACGACTTCATATTGACTTTGGAAGTGTTTAGTTTGTACACTGAAGGCATCCAGCACAAACCAGGATTTTAAAGCAGGAGTGGTTAGTTTGGAACATTGTACATTTCTTCTCTACCTGACATTTGTATTGCACTTTGCTTCTAGATCTTACTGTAAGTTAGTACTTAAAAGTCCTTCTGGTAAAGAGTGATGAAGAGGCGGATGCTGGCAGCTATTTGGGTTACTTGTTAACAACTTCAGGTGCAATAGTATTAAGGTAACTGGAAAAGAAAAGCAGAAATGGTCTTTGAGCTAAAACATTTCCAAGTGCTGGTTTGTGTCAGGAAAAAAACATGTTATTTCAATGGGAAGTTATGTTGAGTCAGTGCTCTTCATCACTTAAACATGGTCCAAGGAGAAAGATGCTGTGGTGTTTAAAATTTGGATTTACATCCAGCTGAAGGAGCAAGCTCTCTGCTCATTTCAATCATTCTCTGGTCAGCTGAGATGGGATTAGAAGGAAAATACTTATTTCTCATTTAAAAAACATGTTTGCTTCCAGCTGATGGAGATAGGAAAGCAAAGGGGAAAAAATGCCAACATGTATGAGAGAATTGGCAGTCTCTTGTCAGTGTGCTTAGAGCATATGGGTAATTCCTGCAGCTTTTTTTTCTCTCCTTTCTCTTATGAAATGTACACTGAAAAAAGAGTCATTTATTGCCCATAGGAGCCTGTTACTAATTAGCTTCTTCAGCTGCCCATCTTTTCAGGGGTAGATTGAAAGGCATCCATGCTTCTCCAAGGGTGGTATTGTGCAGAGCATAGTGCCAGTGCATGACTCCAGTGCTTTCCTTGGCCAAGGGGATCAGAGAGAGAGGCAGAGGAGGATGCTTGACCAGACAGCATGACATGCATGGAGCTACTGCTGGGAGAGAGCTGTGGATTTCCCCTTTGCCTGGGAGCCAAAGCAAAAGGAACTGACTCATATTTGGGAGCATGGGGAGGGGTTTTTTTGAGGAGGGGCAATATTTCCAGTACATGTTTTTCACATGTATTTGGTTAGGATTTAAAGTTTGGATTGAAATAACAATCCTCAGTGAAAATTGTCTCATCAGATTCCTTTAGGATTTTGCACTCTGAAACGGATTTACTAAATTGGCATTTTCTCTGTCTTGCAGACAGAAAATACTTTTGAAAGCTGCATGTGGTTGGGGATTGTTATTGATAAAGAACATTCAGCAGGGTCAAACCCAGCTACTCCGTACAGCAGCTTGTACCTTTAACAGCATCCCTAATCCAAATCTTACATATCTTTATTCCATAATAAGTACCTCTTCCATAATAACATCATCTAATAGAGTAAAACTGTGATATTCTCCCTTCTTAAAACAATGAAGATTTTACAGTTGGGTGTTTTTTTCTTTTTGAGGGAAAACAAACTAACACATTTCTGCATTAGGACTGTTGAATAATTCAACATGTTTGATGAATTTAATTCATATAAATTATTGTATGTGCTGTCTGCATGTGTAGTTAATTTCCTTGAGAATGGAGGCAGCAACATCAATCCCTCACTGGCACAGGACGAGCTGGAATTATTGATTCACTTGATTTAAAGTTGTGACCTTACTTTGACTGAGCTCATGGGTTAGCACGGGCTCAGAAATGGACAGTCTGTTCGATGTCAGGTCTGTTCAATGTCAGGTCGTACTTCCGAACAGCAGCACTTTGGGCATTTCTTCTTGCTTGTAGGATGTATAGGCTTTCTTTTTTCCTTTAGCTTTCCACAGCTGTCACATTAGCTTTGCATAAATGATAATGAGAGACGAGTTTGAAGTTCTGCGTGATGATTTAGTTCTTCAGACCTGTGATTCAGATGATGTATATTCCCATTTAGCTTATTTTCTTGGTAAAATAACTATTGTTAAAAGAATTTATTTATGTAAAGTTCTTTTAGTTGTCTGAGACCATAGAAAGTAGATGATTACTTTGATTTCTGCTGAGTTCTTCTACTGCCAGATCCCAAACTTCGAGTTTCATGTAACAATGAAAACTTTAGTACCCAGTGTTTATAAATGTCATAAACTAGAGATAGTGTAACTGCTTAACGTTTCTGTATTATATTAAATTCCTTAAATTGGACATAGATATTGTATTTGCATGCACAAATCAAAGCAGAGAAACACTTGTAAGTGCTCACACAAATCAGATGTGAAATAATTATCTTGTTATAAGCGATCTTAGAGCATTATTTAAATCTCCTTGGGTCTCCGTTACTATGTTTATACTTTCCAGTGGATTTTAGGGCTGACAATGGAGGAATCATTCTTTGGATGGCTTTGTTGGTTGATTTCATTCAGAGCCTCTCCAGTGCAGTGGGTGTGGGCAGGGATGCGGTGCTTCATTCCCTTTCTGAAGCACCAGTTTTCTGAGCTTTTTAGGGCAGAGTTATTGCCACCTACTGGAATCAGGCAAAAGCTCCTTTTAAAAATACTCTTCCATCATCTATTTAACGGAGTGAAGACAAGATCTCGAATTTTCACTCTGGAGAGATTTCAGTTGTAATGGCAGACAGTCACTGGCAATAGTTGAAATGTAGTATTTTCATCTAAATTGCTGTTACAGAAATTGAATGCAATAGTTCAGTACTTCAGATAGAAGGTTAAGTTGGCCAAAAGGTTATGTTAGAACTATTAAAATATAAATTTTGTATGTATGTCAATAACTGGAAATCCAATAGAGCAGAGAAGAGCTGAAGAAGGTATGCTAATACATGTAATATCAATCTATATTTCAAAGTCCACATCCTTACAGTTTTTTGTCTCGGGTTCAACAAAAAAAGCAAATTCAGAAAATTACTTTTACTCGCTCACACTTTCCTTTTGATTTCAGTGGGCAAGTCAGAAGGATAAATATTTTGTTCTCTCTTCGCTTCCCATTGGAATACGTGGTTGACTGTGATTTTAAGGTTTTAATAGCTCTGTGGGGAATCATTTCTGCATAGTGATGGCTCAGCAGGCTCTGTAAGGTGCAGGGAGTGCTGCGTGGCATAAGCACTAAATGAACTAGCTCTAAAACCTCAGTGGTGCCTGCAGCAGGAGAACCGGACCAGGGCTATTGCCAGGCTCTCTGCTTGAAGGGAAGGCAACCTTTCGAGGACTTGGGGACTGGAACTTGGCAAACAAGTTTTTTGGATGATGAATTGAACTGGTAGTGCTCAGCATTCAGTGCCACATCTAGTAACTTGTCATAGTTCTGTCAGCATGTCCCATCTGTGGGTGTTTTGAATTTAGGGTTTGGGTGAGATTTGCCTTATTTTTCTGGAATGAACTATAGAATCTCATTATTCTCTACGACCTTTATATACCGGGTTTCAATATGGAAGTATGTTTTTTACAATACCTTTGTACATCTAAAATTTTGGGGTAATTAAAAGCAATACATTCTTTTCTGTTTCTCTGTTGTCTTCTGGAGTGTTTGGAAGCTGTAAGAAAAACAAGATTATGACACTGAAATAGAACCTATTTTGTTTGAAGGTCAAGCTTCCAGTGAATATTTCTACTAAGTTACCTTCTTTCTGAGTTACAAAAATGACAACCATGCTTTCTTTGTCTTTGGTCTTTTCGACCATGGGCTTAGAATTACTTTTGACAATTGTAACTCAAGTGATGCTTTTGAGATGCTGATGACATTCTTTTAACAATACTTCTGACACTTGGTGAACAGCACAAGCCTCAATACAGGTTACTTTTAAGTGGAAGTGAGAATACAAGTCTGGATAAAGTTTGTTTTACTCAACTTCAGATGACTGAAATTTTGACCTTGAGCTGTCTTGCAGTTTCTTGACTGATGGAATAAAAGATGCTGTTACTTCTTGTTCCTTATTTGCAGCTGGCCTTTGTGTTTTATAGAATAGACTGTTAAGTCATGCCAGCAATTCTTACATGCTGTTCTTTTGATAATACTTTAATTAATACTAAGATATTGATATTGTTATTGAGCCCTATACTTAGCCCTTTCCACCAGTATTCATTGAGGCAATATGTCTTAATGTAACGTAGGAAAGAGGTGTCTCCTGGGTGAATTGATACTTCTACAGTGAATAGGCAGCTTGGTTGATATTTCTGAGCTTTAGAAATGCTAATTATTAAGTAAATTAAATGTAAAATTAGGTGAAAAAAACCCAAATGAGATTAAGTATTAGGTGAGATTTATTTTATAGTAAACTTGCGTGAAATTCTAAAATGCTCCATTTGACATCATAATCTTCAGACTAGCTTGTTTCTGTAATTCAATTAAGTATTTATACTGCAAGGATATACAATCAGAAAAACTAAATACTTTTAGACCTCAAAAGAGAAAGAAGCTAGGAATTCTGCAGTTCAGGTACTCCAGTTGTAATTTGGTTGGAACCTGATGCTCTGACCATAAGCTCTCAAACACATCAGGGTGGGATGACCTAGTACGTCCACGTATCACTGGGAACAGCAGAACCAGCAGCTCCAGTCCAGGGAAAGTCCAAGAGTGCTGAGCTACAGAGAGGGGTTTGCACACAAGTGAGATATTTCATATGCCAGCCCATCATGGATGCTAAATGCCAGCCTGTCCTTAACAAAACATACTTGTGAGTCCTGTATTTATGAGCATTTTTGTCATAAAAGGGCTTGAAGAGAATGAAGCCTGCCTGCCTGTAGGCACCTGTGAGTAATAGAGAATGACCAAATCTGTCTGGTTTTCAGCACAAGTTCACACTGGGAGCCCCCTGGGGTAACTGGTACCCAGCTTCCAGTCAAATATTCATCTCACTGAGATCCCCCAAAGGTTCGTCTGTAAAAAGAAACGGCCAAATTATTAATGAGCACTCCCTCCTTTCAGAGAAACAAGGGAAGCCAGCAGTGACTGGATGAAGGCATAGGTGTGGGTGCATGCTGCTTGCTGAAGCTCACTGTTCCAAAGGGAAACTATTTCTGTATAGCCACAGAAAAGCCACTAAACAAACTTTGAAGCACATTCTGGGGCCCCAGGGAGTCCATGAGTCTTTCTCAACCCTGACTGCTGCCAGGAGGGAAATAATATCTTGTTCTGTTTACCGAATGTCTCTGTGACACCTTTGTCATGCAGAGATAGCTTTGTGCATGTGTTTAAAATTTGTGAAATGGCATCTGTTTCACAAAGAATTAAGTATTTCCAGGTTCCATTTCTTGTGAGGGCTTGCCTTGTGCCTGCGCCCTTGCTGCGGCATGCGGTGTTTCTTTTCAGTCTGTGCTTGACTGCTGTGAATTGGATTGAAGGGAGGATTCGCAGCAGTCACCAAGGTGGTGGTAGCAACAATTCTCATCCCACTGGCTGCTCTGTGTGCAAGTCATGTCATTGAGTCACAGTCCCATCACACAGGTCACATCTCCATCCAGACCTGCCATAAGTATGTGATACTTTAGGTGTTACAGCAGTGGCTGTTGCTATCTACCACATCATGGCAGTTTTTCCACTCTGTCTGGTAGAAGGCAGTGTTTTTCTTATGCTTCTTGATACTACTGTAGTACTAAAATATCTATTGATGATGACAAAGGCTTCAGAATGTTGGGTAGTGTCATCTTCATTGTGTTTAACCACTTTTCTAAACATTCTTTGCTGATATGCACCTCAGTGAAGTTCTTTGAGAGTTGATGGTTCTTGAAAGAAAGACTTAGTGAAAACTACAGCATATGAAATATTTCAGTATGAGGATTAGGATCAAACAAAATATTTCTGTTTCTTTCTTTTTGTCTCCTCTTTCATTTCTTTGGTGAAATTCAGGGCAATTTTGAAATTTTTCATTTAAAAAAAAAAAAAAAAAAGGAAAGAAAGAAGCCATATTCCTCCTTTTTTTTTCCCCTCAACTGAAGAGCTGATTTTGTACCTGAAAGTGTCCAATGTTAAAAAGAAACACAAAACACCGTATTTTGAAGCTGTGACCTATTGTCTGATTAGATTAGTTTAAATGATCATAGGTAGAAATGCATGAAGGACGCTGATTTCAACAAAGATGCTTGTGCTCAAAACTAATTAAGATGCTGCATTTTGATCAGGTTTTAATTTGCATCCTGCCCATTAAAATTCTGTAGGTATGACTGCTAGTTGTTTGTTAAGTGAACAGATGATTGTTTTTCATAGTTGCATGACCTCTCACAAGTTATGCATTATTAATATCTTTGAATTATTTATGATTTGGTCATGATTATGAAATCATATAATTTAATTATTACTAGTTAATTTTAATTTGTACTGGGATACAAAGTGTATCCAGTCAGGATCAGAACTGGGATAAGGATCAGGCAGTCTGTATAGCACAGCAATGTCAGATGTTTCCTGATACGCTTATTACAACTTGATGTATTGGAAGAGTAAAAGAGATGTTAGGAAGGAAAATCATTCAGTCTGTGTGTAGTGAGATTGAGATAATTGTGTGTCCTGTAACGAAAAAGGTGTTTGCTTATTTCTGCTCCCAGTTTTCAAGTGTGCTGTAGGAGGGACTGGCGTACATGTATACCTAACAGGTGCTGTGAAATCTCAGGTGGTTAGGTATTAACATGAGGTTTAAACATTATTCTGCCTTTTCCTGGTTTGAGTCTGTTTCTCAAGGTAAGGAGAGTATGAAAGAGGATGGGCGAAGCTTGTCAGACTATATTCTGATAGTAGCAGAGATTTGTCTCTGTCCCCTTCTGGTAGATACGATGATAAAATGAAGCCTGAAACACTTGTGGTGTGACAGTGGAGTTGGAAGTTGTAGCCAGTGGCATGGAGGTGGCCAGCAGGACTTGGATGGCACCAGTATAAGATAAAAGAAGTCTAATGGAGCAGCAGGCTCACCTTTGAGGAAACAGGGATAGGATATGGCAATATGAAGGAGAAACCAATCCAGAAACAAATCCAAAACTGAACATCTTTCATCAGGAGATTAGTTATCTAATCACACAAAAGCTGCTTGCACAGACCCACAGCTAATGAACATCTTAACTGGCTCTGTCAGATATCCAAGCTTCTTCCTCTGGCAAGAGACACAGCAACTGTGTTGTCCACCCTTCAGAATTCACTAATGTGTGGTTACAAAAATACTGAAACATCCAGAACGGCAAACAGTTAAGAACCCCTTTGATGTGATTAATATTGGAAAACTGTTTTTCATGAGGAAAAATTGCTCCTGTTTGCTATCATTTGGTAGTCTATTGCTCAGTTTATTCAGATTGAATAACAGCTCCAGCACTCTATTTATTGGGCAAATTCAGATGCAGTTGCAAAGCTGAAATTTCTCAGCTTGGGAAAATGCAAGTGTTTGAATTCAAACTCTAAAGACTTTTAGCTAAATGATAATGTAGAAAAGATTATGTTCATCTGTGGCTGGGTAGCTGGGATCAGAGGTACGATCAGAACAGCATACTAAGTCTCATACAGGTATGCATTCTGACATGACTAAAAACTGCAGAATCATAGAATGGTTTAGGTTGGTGTTGTCTGCAAACATACTGAGGGTGCACTTGATCCCCTCATCCAGATTCTTGAGAAAGATACTGAGCAGAACTGGCCCCAGTACTGAGCCCTGGGGAACGCCACTTGTGACCAGCCACCAACTGGATTTAACTCCATTCACCAGCACTCTTTGGGCTTGGCCAGCTTTTTACCCAGCAAAGAGTACATGTGTCCAAACATGGTGGAAGGCAGTAATGTCTTAGAGATAGCTATTTCTAAGGTATTATTCCAGTAAGGTCTTCTGATTGGGTAAATGAAATACTAAGTAATGTTTTCATTTAATAGCGTGTATGAACACTAGTGAAATATTGCTTGTGATTGATTTTAACAGTTTGTAGAGGCTCTTTCTTTTGTAAGAAAGAAGATAAGAGAGAGATCAGAAGGTAATAGCCAGTAAGGGAAAGGATGCTTCGTGTGAATAGTTGACAGTTATTTTTGTATATGTTACATGCTGCCTCTGGGCAGATCTGTAAGTAATGATGATTTGAATGTAAAACCTTAGGAATACAGTTCTTACCCTACAGCACACAATTAAGAAGGCATCTCTAAACTCTTTGGCTCTGTAATGGGCAAAGCAAGCATGCTTCTGGTTTCTTGGGGGTTTGGTTTTTTCTTTCTTTTCTTAATTGGTGTTTGAATGTGTGCTTTTAATTTCCCAGATGCAGAGTACAAAGTGCCAGTCATTCAGTCTGAGGAGAATAATTTTCCTGTTGGTATTGTTCTAGCCGTAGTAGCTGCTACTAAACTTCCTTGGCATGGAAAGCATTGCATAGACACAGGAACTGGCTTTGTCTCGTTAGTTTAAGGATTTTTTTATATATCTTGGACAGCAGCAATTGCTATAGCTCTTATCCATTAAAGTGCCCTGCTTTCTGTTCTTTGTGCAGGATATCACCCACAGCTCTATAGGTATAATGGATAAATCCTACAGCAGGGGGCCTGAGCATGATAAAGACTCTTTTTCAGTCATGTGCAAATGCATCAGCAATCTGATGAGGTGCAATTTGCTTTCTTGATGTGAACTACAGTATTTTTCCAAGTTTTTGAAGTGTGTGCTAATATTCTAAAAAGTCTTTGCCAATTACAGCAAAAGGCTTCAATGAATATCCCAAAACACGCTGGTATTTTTGTGTAGTGAAGGTTAAGCAATGTCTAGCTGAATACTGTGAAATTTTATGGGTACATGTTTTCAAGGCTGCATCTGTTTGTGCTTTTCTGCTTTTTTCAATTGCCATCATCTGGTGAAAGAAGCTTCATCTGCGTATTTTTAGCAACATCTGGTTTAATGGATGAATTATTTATCTGTGTAAACTACAAAGTCAAAGCAGTAGATGCAAACTTCTTCAGAAAGGCGTGAAGCTACAGCACATCTTCTCTGAGGCACAGAAGCCAGAAACTATGGAACTGTGAGAAAGCTTAGGAAGTATTGATTCAGACGTTAGCCAAGTTTAAATAATCTGTTCGCCTTCAGGAAAGAGTTATGCTTTGCTCGATACTCCTGATTGCATCTTGCCTTATGTGTGTATAAAAACTAAGCACTGAATGGAGCAGAGATTTTTCTTTAAATCAGAATATACTGGTTATCGTGAAAACTATACCTTATGGTTTCACTGGTTTCTATGGGTTGTGCTAATGTAAATTATTTTGAATGTATATGGGTGGATTAGAGAGGCCCCTTGATTGACAGGATAGAGGCATTTTCCAAAGCTCTCCTTAGTTGCATGTATATCCCAAAATTGTTACAGAGTTAATCTGGTACCTTGCTAAATTCTGACTTGTAAGTAATTTAAAGATAGTTAGGGGTCTTTTCAAACAACTAAATAGCAGAAAAAGAGAGGCTTGAAGTTGTGAGAGCTAACCCAAATGTCAAGGTCTAGATTCTTCCACAGGATGAGTAATTGCTTGTGGATAAATAATCTTAGTTGTTCCCAAGCATCTTCCACAAAAGCCTTTCTCAGTCCAAACAGCAGCAACGCTGAATTATGAATGTTTGGTTTTCTGTCCTTTCCATTACCAGGCTTCAGGTGAAAAGATGAGTCAATAGTGTTGGCATAAATTTATATTGTTAAGTTGAATTGGCATGATATAAAAGTCATCATTCTGCAAAGGAGACTAAAAATCTCTTTAAAGGAGATTTTTAAAAATCCAATGTATTTGTGTTAAACTGGAGACTAAGTTGATAAATTGTAGTTTCTCATCATCTGGATAACTCAGACACAAAAGTCTAGCACAAGAGCAGTCCTTAAGTGGTTTTACTCTTGTTACAGCAAAGAAATGGGGAGTTAGAGAAACCGATTTAGGTCTGGAATCTTTCTGCCTGATCAGCGCCTGATGTGATATTTTATCTCAGAGCAAAATGTGTAATTTTGCAATGCGCCTGCTCTAACAAGCATTTTAAGGAGAAGAATGATCGCATTAGTGATTTTCTTTAGAAATAATTTATTTCCTTAGTCCAATTTGATTTGAATTTTGACCTTTTAAGACTTTTGATCTAAATCCATGTGTCTGAAGAGCGTAAAAGACAATGAGAAGTCAGCAGCTTTTACATTAAAGATATATGAACTGTTCAGAATGAAACATTTAATCCACAAAAGCTACACAGTCCTCACTCTACAGCAAAGCAAAACTTATGGAAATTTGAGAAGAAAATCAACTTGGTCTCTGTCTTGCGCTGTGCTCACTTGCTGGTGCTACTGGCCATTTGCCTCTGTGGTTTTCATTGTTGCACTTGAGACTCTATAGCCAAATTGACTCAAGTATTAGGAAAAGTTAGATTGATGATCAAGGAAATGGTCTTATCCTGTTTTGTCCTCTTGCTATTAGCAATAACATTTTAGTTGACCTGCAGCAGCTCTTTTTCTCTTACTTTCTTTTATGTGCCATATGAAGGTAATTTAAGGAGGTGGGGAGCAAAGCTTTAGATCTTCTGAACCATATCTGATAAAGCATGGATTCTGTGATTGTAAAACCAAGCATATAATTCCCATAACTTAGAAATCTACTGCTGCTCTGATTTACCTCCAGTCAGTTGAATTGTTTGCATCAGTTGTTGGAGGGTCAGGTTCTCACTAATGAGAACAGATGTTCATCTGAAATTTTCTGCGGTGAATATGTGATGAAAGAAATTCATGGCAAAGATTTTCAGTGTATCACTGTCATGTTTTCACTTTGGCAGTGATTTCAGAGGAAATGATGTGGTGTGTCTTCACAGTTTATACTGATGTGACTGTTACTCAGCATATTGGTATTTACAGACTCTTTGCATTGGTACCTGACTGCATCATTTCACATATAAGCTCTTTAAAGGACATTTTCCTCAGTGTGTTTCAGCTTGGGTAGCTGCTTGTCCACTTTTCATTGTAAATGATCCCTTCAGGCAGGACAAAACTCAGAATGTTATCTGGTAACACATTACTCAGTAATTATTAACGTATTCTTCAGCAAAAATAATAGATCTTGTAGAAATAGTATAGCAATAGACTTAGCACAGTAACAGAGCTTGAACAGATCCCCAGTCTTGGAGGAGTGTTATTATTGAATGCACCCAGCACTGCAGGATGCCAGCAAATGCAAGTATCTTTGCTTTTATTCTGTGTACCATGCTGGTTAACTACTGAAGGACAAACAAAGCGCGGTTAATTACCACAAAGTTTCTGTTAAATCTAGTCTCCAGTGCTATTTTTCCTGTTTCAGTGCACTGAATCTGCTTTCTTGCAATAGAATTTCCTCTCAGTTATGGACAGACAGCAGAGGATAGATGTGTGGCTTCAGCCATAGGAGGCTTTGGAGACATCTGTTTTTCCCTTGTATCATTTCTGTTCCACTCTGTCAAAGTAGGATGCATCTGGGGAAACATGGTAGGGAAGGAAAAATCCAGACCTCTCAGTGATTGTGTCTGTATGAATCAGCAGGTTGGTTTGCACTGATGGAGATAGATGCAAGATAATAAACCAAGTACATCTTTGTTTACAGTAGCATTTGAGAGAAAGCATAAGGCTCCTCTCTGAGGAGCTGCCAGACTGGCTGGGCAGAATGGAGGAACCAATCTCAGCATCAAGATGTTTTAAAATGCTAATCAGTATGTATTCATTACCAAACACCTGCAAATGAAATTAGAATAACAATAATAGAAGGGAAACTGGTGTGAAAATGGTGTCAAACTTGAGCAATCCTGAGATCTGGCAGGTGCAGACGTGGCAGCTAGGCAGGGCTGAGCAGGAGGTGGCAACAGGGTCACTGAGTCTACAGTAGTTAATCTTTCAAACATCATTTCCTTAACATATAAGGAACTTCTGTTTTAAACATGTGGATGGCTCTCCAGCACAGTTCAGTCTATACATCTTATACCTGGGACACAGCTCAAATACAGTTTAACCTGCACACAGTGAGGAGTACATAGATTCATAGGGAAGCATCAGGGTGGACACTAACAGGGGATGATCCATGTCTTGCACTCATCATAGAAAGAGATGTAGAACTGAGCTATTAAAGAGCAAAGTAACAGAAAGAGGAACCTGAGAGGATGCTTGGAAGCAAGACGAAGAAGTGGCAAGATGGCAGAAGTACTTTTGGCTAAGAAAAGGTGAAAAAGGTCTTTCATGGAAGCTGCTAGTGTCTTAGGCTGATGGGTGCTCCAGGGGTCAGGCAGCAGCCTGAGGCCAGGAGTTGGTTGTGTCTGGGTTTGAGGGACATATCTTTGAGAGGGCTGGTCAGTTGGCCTGTTTTTTATGTGTATTTCATCTTCAGACTGAAAGTGAATCTGTATGCACCGGATGACAGGAGCTTTGTGGGGTAGCTCGGCAAGGCAGGGCTGCAGCAGGGTGGAAGGGTGCACACCAGCACTGGCTGCTTTGCTGGCAACATATCAAGGGATCACCATTTCTCCAGAGGGTGCTGGCTGTACATGGTCAGTTGCTACCCAAGTGCAAGGTGGAACTGCAGATCGTACAGCTTACTGCCATCAAGGCAGCGTTAGGGTTTGGCTGGGGTTTGGTGTATGTTTGTACAGTATTTGTTGGGTTAACCTCTCTCTTTTAAATGTATTTGAACTCTGGATTTCCAGCTGTCCTGAGATCAGGTTTGGGACTTCACAGTGATATCCTGCTTTACATGTTGTCCTGTTGGTACATCCATGCCAACCCATGGTGGGTTAGCCATCAGTGCTTAGCATGTTCCTGTTCAACCTAGGGCTGTCTGGCTACTTCTTAACAGAACAGTTAGAGAAGTGGGTTCTTTGAATTTGCTTTTGAAAGTCAACTGCAATGGTGGTAGCTCCTCTGAAACATGCCAGGTGTCTGTTACTCCACAATCTCACCACTTGTTGCCAAGGTGTCACTCATTTTAGGTGTCTCCATTCTGTTTTTTCTACTGTCAAGAGGGTCATATCCTTCACATAAGTTCTCAATTGACCTGTAAATCATAACCCAGACAGATGTTCATCTCTCTTTGAGTTCCTCTCTTCAAGAAAATAACATTGTTTGCATATCAGAGGGTGATGCGTGCAGTTGATGTGGTTGCAGCTGAAAAGTTTCTCTAGCTACAGCTATGACTTGTGGTCCCTTTAAACAAATGCTAATTTAAGAAAAGGAAAAAGAAAAAAAAGTTGCCGGAATTCCTTTAAAATACCGTGTATTGTTGGCACTCAAACTGTGTTTATACCTGTTCCTCAAAATATTTAATTTCCACAAAGTCCTTGCAAATAGAGACACTTTTTCTTTCAGTAGCTCAGGCTTGGTTCACCTCTGGTCTGATTCTTATTTTTACTGTCTAATTAGAAATGCTGCTTCTTCTAAATTGTTTCACTGTGTAGGAAAGAAAGCATATGCTTCTTCTCCTTATGACTTCACTTGACCTTGGCACATTCCATAGGCATTACTGATTACATCCAAAGTGTGTAGCATATAGTTAATTCATCAATGACGTAACGACTAACTTCTATTTGACCTTATATCCTTGCATACAGCATTTTTAGCTCGAAGTCCTGGTGCTGCAGCTCTTTTTGCTTTTGTGCGATATTCATGTGAATGGTCTTAGCTTTCATATGACCACATGTGTAGTAAAGACTAGTCATTTGGAGGAGATCTGTAGATAAAAGGCAGGTGTTTAAATTCAGGAATGTTCTGCTGGTTGTGCTTCCAAAGACCAGGCTTGGGGAAAAGCACATTTCTGAATGTTGGTCTAGGCTCAAAGACCTTGATAAAATAGCAGGGATTACATTTTTCATCTTAATTGTACCTTAGTCAGCTTTTAGAAGACAAGGAGTAATGGGCTTAAACATAAACAGGGGAAGTTCAAGTTAGATAAAAGGAAGAAGGTCTTTACTGTGAGGGTAGCGAGGCACTGGAATGGGTTGCCCAAAGAAGTAGTAAATGCTCCATCCCTGGCAGTGTTCAAGGCCAGGTTGCACAGAGCCTTGGGCAATGTGGTCTAGGGTGAGGCATCCCTGCTCATGGCAGGGGGTTGAAACTAGATGATTTTTAGGTCCTTTCCACCCCAAATCATTCTGTGATTCTATTACTAGCCATATTTATGTTGAAATGTTATCTCTTTCCCTGAAAATTATTTAATATGAAGGTTTTTTGTCATTTTTCAGGTGTTCAAATGAAACAGCATTCAAAAAGGAAGGTTTGTTTTGGGCATACAATTTCTGCCCCACTCCATATTCTTGGACAGCACTTCTGGGCCTTATTTTGTACTTGGTTTCCTTTGCACCTGGTAAGCAAACGTTTGTTTTCACATACAAGATAAAAAATGTTAAGGTAGAATGTCAAGTAGTAAGGCTCCATGATAATTTACTTTTGGGTCCAGCCATTAAACTGAGGTTTTTCCTTTTTTCCTAATTCTCAGGGATGGGTCCTATGCCCTGGACTGTCAATTCTGAAATTTACCCACTTTGGGCTAGGAGTACAGGAAATGCCTGTTCCTCTGGAGTCAACTGGGTTTTCAATGTGCTTGTGTCATTGACGTTTCTGCATACAGCTGAATATCTGACGTACTATGGTAAGAAACAGTATGAGTCCGTGCGTGCATTACTACCATTGGCACATAGATTTTCTGCTGATTGTCTCTTAGTTGGTTTTGCTGTGAAATGTCAAGTGTGAATGTAGTGTTCTCAACCCACCATGGTTTAGTAAGACTAGAGATACATCTTACTAAAGGTACGAGCTACCTGCTCCTAAATCATAGAGTTTAGTCCAGCTTTCATGAGAAACATTTCTTAACTGGGAGCCTAGATATTTGATTGAAACTGGGAAGCTGGAAAAAACCCTACTTTGGACCTGATGAAACATGCCGATTCCCACTCAGGAGACAGCATGTGCATTTTTCCAGTTTATTATGGTATCCAAGGTCAGTATCAGATGGTCTTTGCAGAATTACCTTTGTAAGATGCTACCGCCTCACTCCCAGCTTTTGATTAAGTCTTGTCTGCTGGGACATGCAGAGAGTTAAACATTAGACTGCTAGGGAGTTGCTGTGACCTTCACATCATTGCTAGTACAGAGCCTTTCAGCTCTACTTGTCATTCTTTTGAGTCATCAGTCTAGAAACACATGGCAGATAAATGTTTGTTGGTCTTTTAGTACATTCTCTGCCCCACTAGGTATGGTGGGTTGTGGGTGCAAACATGCTCCTTCTCAGTGCTAGTCTCTGCAGAGGAGTTTTAAATAACAATTAGATGTAAAAGTCACAAGTATTATTTTAATCCTGGCTATTTCTTTTTTCCTAAAGTTTCTCATTTTGGGGGTTCTCTGAGTGCGTCCTTCACTTTTAAGATAAACTGAGCTCTTGACTTGATATGTAGTTGTTCAATTGCTGTTTATTTTAACAGCAGAATGAATTGCCCAGAAAAGGTGTGTATTCCATGTGAAATAAAATTGCTATTGTTAATTTACTCTGTTATGGAATGATGCAGTAAAGCTCCAAACTTTGCTTTTATGTACTCATTTGACATCTGCAGCCTGCTGCTTCTGCTGCTCCCTCTGCTCTGGAGCAGAGAAGGGATAGGAACTGACTTCTGTAACTCACTGTGCATACCGTTTTACATTGCAGGAGCCTTCTTCCTCTACACAGGGTTTGCTGCCCTGGGACTGGTTTTCATCTATGGCTGCCTTCCTGAGACTAAAGGGAAAAAACTAGAGGAAATTGAGTCTTTGTTTGAAAACAGGCTATGTACATGTGGTATGTCGGATTCTGATGAAGGGAGATATATTGAATATATTCGGGTGAAGGGAAGTAATTACCATCTTTCTGACAATGATGCTTCTGATGTGGAATAATTTTCAGCTGCTGGTGTATTTAATCATTTAAAAGCCTTCTGGGGGAAAAGCAGCTCTCTGATGACCTCACTGCCCTGCTTCTGGTCTGGTTCTCCTTTCTACTGTCTAGTTAAAAATGCCTTCATGTTCAAAAATGCTCCATTTGGGAGGATATTCAAAGTGCTAGTGTTTTCTTGATAACTCAAAGCAATGGCTTCCAAAAGAGATTGAATTCCACAATTATGTGAATTCACCATGTGTGTGCAACACTGCACCATCCTGAGGTAGTTAGTAGGGTGCATTGCACCAGATGAGTAAAGAAGGCTATCCTAGATGGTCAGTGGTGATCCATATCTTCAATACTGACAAGGGGTACAGAGTGGCTAATCAGGAAGCAGCCATTTGTTGGATCCCTACCCCACAGCAGCAGAGGAAATAGCTCTGCTGTGCAATACAACAGATGATGAGTGCATAAGCTGCTGCAGTGGTAACCATTGAAAAGGTGTAACTGACTAAGAACATACAAATACTTGCTATGTCTATAGAGGGAACACTTACCAGATTTGCCCCAGGAGAATTTCCATTTTCATGTATTTGGGATAACAAGTAGAGAGCTATACTTGCCTGAAGGGAGCTTCACTAGGGTAGCGGACGTCTGTGTTACACCAGGTTATCTTGCCACTGCTGCTCCCAAGTACACACTGCAGTCAGGAGTTGGTGTTTGTGAGAGAAGCTGCCAAAATTAACTACCTAACAGCAGGAAAACAGAGCTAAGTATGTGTCTGTGTGTACAAATGGACTGGTGTTTATGGCTGGGTACAACATGGAGGCTTCAGTTAACTGGGAAAAAATGATTTTTGTTTTCCTTTTTGCATTTGAACATTTGGGTTTGTGCCTGGCTTTGAACACAAAATACCATTAAGGAAGAAAAGGAGGGGAGGTGTTTTGTGCTGCTAAATGCACAGCGGTCATCCCTCCTGCACCTTTTGCTCGTGAATAATCATGTTGCCTTCAGTTTATCTTCATACGTGCAGAGTAGATGAATCCCAGCACATTCTTCTTTCAAATGCCCTTAGTCAACCAGTGTCTTGCAGGATCTAAAGAGAAATATTAGCAGTGGGCAGAAGCCTACATCTCATGTTAATTGCCTTACTGAAGCATTGCAAAATTGTCAAGAAAATGTCAGGCACAATAATCAACTTGGCTGCCTTTAGCATGGTAATGAAAATGTGAGTGGTTTTTTATTCACCTGCCGTGATTGCTTGCCTTGGAAAATTGAAACTTATGCAGTTATATAAAAATATGATGGGTTTTTTTCCTCACCCTGCCCTTGCTGCTTTAAGTCTTCAGAGATACGAGTCTGAAAGCATCAGCAGTTCAAATTCTTATCTTTGAAACATTTGCTTCATGACAGAACGTGGAAAACCTCCTCTGCCTGTGGGCTGCCCCCCCATTCGTTTGGTAAAAATACATTCATTTTTCACTGTGTAAAGGTTAAAGAAGTTGTTTGGTTCATTAGCTTTTATAGAGCTGCTCTGTGGGCTTGTCTTCAGTTGAAAAATACTTCGAATGTAGGATTACTGTCAAAACTGAGACCGGACATTTGTTACTAAATTACTTTAATTGGATAATGTTGGGTTTTGTTTTAAAGAACTCTGACATTATGTTATCTGAGCTTCTGTGAGGGGTGTTCTTACTCTCCAGTTACTGACCTTCAGCAAATTGGCTGTATTTGGTGTTATTTTCTTTTTTACTTATTAGTTGAGGAAATATTTTTGGAGAGAAAACCTTTTAAAGCATTCTGTGACTTGATTGGGTTTAAAAGGGGAAAACATAGTGGACAGAGGGAATTTCAAATGAATCGCTGCAAAGAGTGGCTTGACCTTAAACATCAGCTTGAGCAGAGAGGGGGCTGGATTCTCACACCTTCCGTCCTGCCTCCCCTTGAAGCGCACAATATCTCTGTGCTTGAGAGCACAAGCTGTTGCAGACACTCAGGTCTCCAGGCCTGTCTACAAAGGCACCTGGCATGGGATGCCTCCGTTAGGCTGTCACCTCTTTGAAACCTTCACAGAAGGTGCAGTGTGTGAAATGAGAAAAAGGGATACTTGGCGTAGTTTTAAGGGCAAATTTGTTTCTTCCTAAATCCAACAAATGTGTATTTGAAGATCCTGTTTTGGAACAGTTTTGTTACCCAGAACAGCATGAATAGGTGTGTAACACCCAGCCTGTGCTCATGTGGTTCATAGGTTTAAGTGTTTACTGGCTTTTGAGAATAGGGACTTTTGGTTCTGACCACCCCAAAAGCACAAGCCCCACACTCACACCTGTGAATGTTCCCTTGCTTGATGTGTCTTGCTGGAGCAGGGCACAAGCTGTGGATTGTCCCTGTGCCACCACAGTGTTAGTGCTGACCTCAAGCTTCGTTGCACTTGTGTCCACAGGTAGAGGGAACCACTGCACTTATTGGGCATAACCAAAGGAAAGTCACTGGAAAGATCACTGTCACAAGATCAGCCTTTTCTGTTTTGCAGGCAGTGCTGGGTGTTTTTAGCAGCAGAAGACCGTCTCTCTCTGCCAGCCTTGTTTCACAGATGTTCTCAGAAGTGGCACTCGGTTGTGTACAGCAGTGGGCTCATTTTTTCACACGAGTTCAGTCTTACTGAAAGCAGTTTTCTGAAGGTGTGCATCCCCTACCCTTTCCTTGAGGCAAAAAAACTGAAATTCGTGCATTTTGTTCATCATTGCTATTGGCTATGAGGGTGCAAAATAAATTAGGTTCTTGATTGTCACTCCCCTTTCCCGCCTGCAGAGTTGGGTTTAAGTCTTCCTTTTAGAGTTGCTTTACACCAAGACAATATTCCATACCTTAGAAACGCTGAGCCTAGTACCAAGCATCATATGTAATACAAATGAGATCAAATACTTCAAATCAGTCTTAGCGATTAGGGTTTTATTTTTAGAATCTGTGAAAATTTATAGTGTATCAAGAAAATGAAATGTTTCTATTTTGCAGAGATTTTTATATTTGTGCATATTTTAAGTTTTAAGAGATTTTTGCTAAAGGTAGACTTAGTAACATTCCAGATAAAAGAATAAAACTGCAGTGTAGCTGTACAGGATTTTAATTTATGAAGTAAATAATGTGTCTAAGCACAATATCATTTTATTGAAAGCTTTCTGCAGAAGATGTGCAATCGTTTCTTCACAGGGACTGCACACAATTCAGGTATTCTGTGCATCAGGAGTGCTGGAGTAATGCTGGTAGAGTTGGACGTATTTATACACAACACTTAAATACTTTAATTCTGATTGATTTACTGACTCTTCGTGTTGTGATCTAGCAGCAAGGATAATGGAAACGAGTCCTGATGCATTTTTAATCTTTTAAAATGTATTTCACATTAATTCATATATAGTAGTTTGCTCACGATGTTGAAATTCATAGTGGTGGGGGGGGGCATTGAGATAATTTGCCGCTTCTTTCTTCCCCATGTCACTTTGCTGATCAAAGTCATCTTTTAACAAGAGAAGCAAACCTGTTTGCAAAATAGACATAGAAACAAAGCAAGGCCCCAGGACTCATCTGGAGGGCTGAACTGCATTGCTATGCGTGCACCTTAGACAGATGGTAGACGTTGCTACCTTGTGAGTTGCAGTGACAGCCCTGTCAGAAATTTTGGGACTCGAGCAGATACATCCTGAGGATCATTGTTCCGATTTATTTGGCATGAATTAGTAAATTTAGCATTTCACTGATGCAGGAGTTAGGGTTGGGAGACAAGAAGAAAGAAATGATGTGTTAAAAGCCCCATGAAGTCATGTTTCAGTAGAGATTGGTGTTACAGCCAAGAGGAGCAGTCTCTGGCTTGTCTCCCATGTGGGAGAAGGATGGTGGGACCAAGGGTCTGTCCTTGGTCCTGTGGATGGGAGCAGAAGAACTGACAGACTAATGGGGAAGAAGCACACAGGTGCTCCTCTCCCTTGCCTACACAGAGGTGAGAATGTAGCAATGGAGTTTGCAAAGCAAAGCTTGTTACCTGGGTGAAATCTTTTGCCTTTCTTAGTCACTTAAGTTGAGCACTGGGGAGAAGTTTGGACTTCCAGGAGCTGCTACAGGCCCTGAGCAAGGGTCTTTCCTTCACCCATGAGGGTGTTGGGCACAGTCCCACAGGTACACAGTAGGCTAACAGAAGATGGACCCTGTATTTGTCAGCTTTATACCCAGCTTTCTACTTAATATCAGTTCTCTTCTAACGTGGTCATCTTGACATTTTACTTGTACTTATGTAAAAGACTTTGTTACCTGAGAGAGAGAGAGAAAAGGAGAAAGGCAGTCTTCACAGCACAGAGATATTGGGGTAGAAATCAAGGCGGAAGAGGCAGTTCTGCAGAGCACTTTAAAGAGTAAGATGCTTGTGCACTTTTTCCTGAGAGAGTCAAGCTAACCAAACCCATTCCTCCGCGTTGGGTAGAAAATCGAGCTTTGTGTACCAGGCCAGAAGCAGATAATGCCACAATATGTGCTTTATGGCAAAATGTGTTTTTATTGCGGGTACCATTTACAGCTTACATGTAGCTGCTGCCTATGAAGTGACTCAGTTGTTCTCTGGATTTTAATGAGTCACATTTTTGTGCAAATCTTAGTGGTTTTCTATCGATCTCCATCACCTTGTGTACAGTACAGTTAAGCATAATCCACAAAGTGGTCTAGGTTGTGGCAGTGTTACAAACGTCAGCACAGTAAAATTTAGGTGACCATTGTTAAAGAAATATTGTTGTTTGTGATACTGGGGGTTAAAACTCCTTAAAGGCAACTATATGTAGATTTTAAAAGTCTGAAAAAATGACAGTTCTTATCTATTTTGTGTATGTTTTCATATAGAGAAGGAGTTTTTTATGTGCTAATAACCATCACTGTAGTGTTTTGTAAATGGGTGTTATAGTGTTCCAAAGTTCTGTATATGAGAATATACTTTAGCCACAATACCTGTTAGTGTGAACCAGCAGCATGTTTTTAACCTTCCTCACACCTCTTCACCAGAGGTGCTCACTCGTCAGCTTCAGTAGAGCTTACTCATGCCAGGGGAAGTTCAACCAGCATCAGGCCTCAAGAATACAGATTTCATCTAAATCCCCACATTTTCACATTGTCCTTAGATGGTTGTTACATGTGGATGGTCTGGCACGTGTAATTATAAAGCTTGAACTCCAGTTGTAGTCCTCGATTCTGTTGAGATGCAGTTTGTCAAAATCTGGTTTGGCTTTCCATTGCATTTATGTCAGTATGGGGCACACTGGTTAATTAGGAATATTGTCCACCTATTTCTAAAGGAAACATTCATTTCTGAGATGTTACAATAAAGGCAATTGTCTCTCGCTGCCTTAAACATTACATAGACTTTAGAGAGGACTGAATGTATGACCATCATCGTGACTTCTGCAGGAGAAACTTCCTGGGTCCTCAGCAGCTGTGAAACAAGTCGGTTTCACAGTGCTGATATGCTGCGTTACACCGCAGGCCCTGCCTCAGGCACGCCTGCCAGCTGTTCGATTTTAAGTGTTCAATTAGTCCCCATGAAATCGATAGGATTATTCATATGCTTGATACTCTCCATGCATTCTATGTCCTGCTGGTCCGGGGCATTGCTGGGAAGTGGCACAAGTCACATCTCTGCTTCTCACACCCCTACAAAACCACCAATCAGTTTTAGTCTATGTAGGGTATTTTAGACATTATTAGAGACCAAATGGATAGTAATAATGCCATGTTGAATAAGGACATGCACATGGTGCCATCAGGCATACTGTAATCCCTGAGTGCGTGTTACGGTATTCAGTGCAAAACAGGTTTTGGCAAAACTAATTGCTGGGTTGTCCAAGTTACTTCTTAACCATGTCAAACATGTGCCATTTCCTTTTGCAACCAGTCAAGCCTACAATGTATGAAAGTGTTACACATTTTCTGGAATTTAAGTGATGTAAAATTATTCAATTGACTTCTGATTGCTTTAATGAAGTTTGGTCTTTACATGAAAATAAATATCTTCAAAGAACTGTCAGTGCCAGAAGTGTAAATGAACAAAATAAAAGGTGAGATACTTAATAACGAATCTTTCTCAAGGTTGCCTTTGTTCTGGTATTCGGGTCACCTTTTAGAGCTGCAAAATTGCGTTGCTCAGCAAAATGAGCTAAAATAGCTCATGGGCTTGCCTGAAATAAGTGAAGGGTGAGGATAACTTTGAATATGATCTCAATAGGGTGTGTTTAAAACCAGAGAGCGTTTCTGTGATGATGGCACAATGGACAAGTGTCCCTTTCTTCCCAGAGGATTTGTTTGAAGAGCTGAATGCAGCTACACAGAGCTGCCGACTGTCTCAATGTCCCTTGCCCAAATACAGACCAGTTTTGTGACAAGTTATACCTTCAGACTTGATTATCAGCTGGGGCTAAGGAAGAAGTTGCTGTTTGCTAATGGTGAAATGTCTTAACGCCACTAAACTGGCTAAAGCCAGTTTGATGATGTGAAGCATGGCCATGGCATGCTGGGGGCTGCTCTGGCTGTGCTCCCTGGTGTGGCAGAGGAATTGAATCCACTAGACTGAGCGGAAATTGGTCCTGTTACCCCAACCTACTGCAGGTGCTATGATTGAATCCTTGTGAGATGAGAGTTGCCTCTGACAGAGCTGTAGCCTTTTGGTCTGGGACACAAGGAGATCACAGCCAGCAGCAGTACAGCTGATGGAGAGACAGATGCTGTCAGCAGGAGACTGCTCAGCAAATGTGTGTCTGTGGCAGTGCTTATCTCCAGGAGGGGAGAGAGGGAGCTAATCATGGTGTGCTGACAGGTTATGTTTTTAGCTTTCTGGCTGATAGTGCTTGTAAAGGTGATGAGTGGC
Organism: Psittacus erithacus; assembly: GCA_009867235.2. NCBI lineage: Eukaryota > Metazoa > Chordata > Aves > Psittaciformes > Psittacidae > Psittacus > Psittacus erithacus. Next base: position 22,288 of record WYDI02025842.1, on the reverse strand, counting down.
TGCAGTTCAGATTACTTGTCACCAAATCCACATGACAGCGTTGTAGGGTAATGAAAAGCTGGCAGCTCTGCTGTCAAACACTCAATTTTTTGCCTTCTCCCATTTCCCTGTGCTCCAGCTACTATCACAGGACACCTACTGATGAATTGATTTCTGCTGAACAGATTCTGCCACCTGCAGAACTGAACTGCAGCCAGCAGCAGTACTTGCTCCCAAAACTTTGTAAGCATTTTCAGGCCCAGAACTCCAAGGCATTGAGGCCGGGTGGTGCTGCATCCGACCCGAAGTCATCTGTGCAGTGCTGCATGGCCTTTGGTTTGTGTATGGTGTGAAGTGTTTGCTTTCAAGGCTGCTACAATTCACAGGAGGTAGGTGGGAAGTTAAAGGTAAGCTGAAAAAGAAAGTCCTTTTTCCCTGACCTTGGTGGTCCCCCGCTGGGTCATGCTGGCCTGGTTGAAGGGACCTGCCAGGGAACATCTCCTGAGCTGCTGTCCCTCCGGCCCTGCCCGCGCAGAGCTCCCTGCACGAACGTACTCCGGCTCTTCAGCTGCTGCAGTTTCATTTCCAGCACATGACTTGACCCAAAATGAACGGCATCTCAGCCCTTCTCCTGATGGACAGATGGATGCATTCAGCCCGTCAAGCAACCAGCTGAAATCCATGGGGAAATAGTCACATGCATTTGCCATAAGCCAGTCCACCAGCCTCGGTGTGGGGCTGTCTTGTTCATCAGCTGGTCGCCACAGCAGGTTTTCACTCACTTGTTTAACATACATGACGTACCCTGTGCCCGTGCATGTATGTAACTGAGAAGCTCTGCATAGAGCTGAAATTCAGAGAGCTTTTGCCTTTTGAGAGTTAACTGCAGGAGTACCAGAAATATTTTCTGCATCTTGATTTTGATAGAAAAAGAGGCAACGAATCCCCTCTGAGGCCTCTAGAGAGACGTGTGAGTTTTGTTTGATTAGATGGTTTTATAGGAGACCTTTGGGTCTGGGTTTCAGGAGGATATAAGGATCCATCTGTTTTTCAGATGAGCGAGATCTCTGCCTTAGCTAGCACACGTGTGAAATCCCATGGAAGTGCTAATAGAATCCATAATGCCAAAAAGAAAAGCAGGGTGTCTTATTACAGAGCAGTAAGCTGTGTATGTAGAAAGAGAAGCACACACCCAAAATGACCTGCCCACGGGTCTTACAAGACATTAAGACGTAAATACCATCAAAGGTGGTGAAAGGAGAGGAGGGGAAGGCCCACACCTGAAGGAGCAGTGGGGTTTTGGGGCCCATCAGGGAGATGGTTGGAGATGCACAGGCAGTTTGAGGGCAGAGATGGGCTGGATATAGTTAAACTTCATAATGAAGGTGATACGTGGAGCTGAGATTGGCTCAGGTTGCCGAGGAAACACGGGCAGAAAGAGCAAGGAGCAAATGCCTAGGAGGGGCTGGAGGAAAGAAGTAGGGCGTAAGGTATGGGGGACACTTAGTGTGGGGACATGGTGCCCCTGTCACACCACTACACGATGACAGGGACAGTGTCGGGCCATCCTGGATGCAAGGAAGCAAAGACAGAGAAGAGGGGCCCTGGGCTGAGGATGCAGCAGCTGCTGCTCAAGGACTACAGGATTGCCACACTGGGCAAGTCAGGATGCAGCGGTGCTTTTCAGAGCCATGGCAAGAGGGCACCGCATGAGAGGAGAGCTGGGCTGTCTCACCCTGCAGACCAGCAGGAAGACAGGTGCTGGGCACTGTCCATTTCTGGTAGATGACGGCACTGGAGTCCCTTAATATTTGCTCCTTGTGGTGCCACCTCTATGCAGAAGTTGGTTTTCCTTTGGATCTGCTGATAAGCAGCCTGAATGCTCTAAATCTCTCTCTGAAGGTGTTTCCGTTTGGTTTTCCTTTTTCTCTCTTTTTTTTTCCCCAGGATCTCAGGTAGTCACAGGCTTATTCTCCAATTATGTTTACATTTCTGGGGCACTGCACTGCAGCTTGTTCACTGCTTAATCTATTGAGAGACAGAGAGAGAGAGAATTACCCCCAGTTCCCATGCCCAGCTCCCTGTCCCTGGTGATAAGGCATGGGAGCAGGGTGAGACCTCGTCATGGCATTCCTGGCTGCAGAACCTCTGACCTGCATTTGTTTTAGTCCTGTTCTCCAAGACTGTACAGGGTTTGTACGGCAATGCTCAGGGCTGATGCCACCCACCTGACCCATTTACATGTACCTCTGGTTCCCTTGGGTAGTGCTGTGGCATCTGCAGCCTTCCCTCCCCAGCAGCTTTTCCTTCTTCCCAAACCCATTTCCACAGCTGAGGCTGCTGGGTCCCCGCATCCCCAGCCAGCTGTCACCACATCCCACGTTCACACTGATGTCTGATACAACAGTGTGCCCTGTTACTGGGCTGTCGCAAGATGTGACTGCAGCCAGAGCCAGCCTCTGATGTGGCTTCTCTGGTGCTGGGGTACCCACAGCCCCCAGGTTGGCTGGCAAGGGCAGGGAGGGGGAGGTCAGAGGGGAATCAGCTGCCCCACACAGCATTGGAGCTAAGCTGGGGCCGGGGCCGGTGCCCCTGCTGCGCTCCTCTCCTGGACTGCCAAAAATGATGGAAAAAACCAAGGGCAGCAAAGTTTTTTGTAAGTTGGGTGGTGGCTGAGTGCCACCTGCAGCCTGGTACCAGCCAGGGTCACCTTTGCATGCCAGGTCACATTGTGGTGGGTGGGATTCACAGGGGGACACTGAAAGCATCAGGACACCCCAGTCCCTACTGGGAGAGCGCTGAGTGCCCTAAGTCTAGCCCGAGGTGCTGGGGCTGGCACCGGGGGATGAGCTGGTGTTGGGGTGAAACACTGATGCTCTTCATTGCTGAGGGAAACTTGGGTGAGCAGAGGTAGGAGAGGCAGGTGGGGGCAGAGCAGCAGTACCCAGCCTTGTTCCTTGCTCACCTACAGCTCCCCTCCCTTCTGCCTTGTTCCAGCACAGGGAGAAAAGTGCTGCAGGCAGCAGCCACTGTGAGCTGGCCCGGCTTCCCTGGGGTCACCTACCTGGCAGTTTCTCCCCTCATCCCCAGACCAGGTGTCTGTTGATGCCAGCTGGCCAGGGCCCGGAGCATCCTGCTTCAAGCGGGGCTTGGACTGGGTAATCCCAGAGATCCCAGCCAGCTTCAGCTGGCCTGGGGTTCTCCAAAATTCATCTGTTTGCAAGGAGTGCAGCTTCTCTGGAGAGATCTCCTTACAGGGAATGGAGTAAATCTTCTGTAATGTGATGTACTGGCTTGTCCTATTGACTGGCCACAGCTCTGGGTCCTTTGGTCAGCCAGCTCCCATGTGCTGAGTGTGACATGGCAGCAGTAAATCACAGTTCTCTCTCTGCCAGCATGCACAGTTGATTTGGAAATGTTTTATCTCAGCTCTATTAAATAATACAACTTCCTTCTTGAAGCCTTCTGCCTCATCTTCACTCTGTCTTTCAGCTCAAGTTTCCCCGTCACTTCACACAGAGCTGGTGTATCAGTGTCCCCTGCAGCCATCTGCATGCTGCATGGAAACTCACTGCAAGCTTTCACATCCAAAGAACTGCAGCATCCAGAGCAAGCACCCTCAAGGTGCAGGATGTGACTTCCAGCACTGTGGCTAGGTGAGGTGGCAAGCATTCAGTATTCAGTTCACAGAGTTGTGAACCTTGTTGGAGTTTGATATCACCAGCCCTGGGAAGCAGGATCTGACTCAGGTAACCGGGACTGTCAGCTCTAACCTGTCAGAGGCTGTCAGTGAGAAGAGGCTGTATTTAGAAGCATTTGAGTGCCACCATTAAACCCATGCTTCTGGGTTTTGGTTAATCACAGGTACGCTTCTGTCCTGTTCCCAGCAAAACTCAATTTATTATTGATATTTAAAACAGTTATTAAGATAGACTTTTCTGTGGCCTTCCCAGAGGTTTAGTACACTGCAGGAAGATTAATGTGAATGGAAAAGGAGCATCTTTGCCTGTGCTGTTGCCTCAAAGAGAGCTGGCAGTGCCTGGATCTGTATAGCGGGGTGACGGTCATTACTGTAGGTTACAAATATTGGTGGATTAATAGCATCAGCTGCTGAATTATCACCTGAAGAAAGCATGATTTGAGGCTACCACTGAAGGAAAGGAGATTCCTACTAAGCCAAACTCAGCTTTTCCCAAAAGTCACCAAAAACTCACGTGAAAAAAATCACTTGAGCAGAGGGGGAGACTGGTGCTGAGATAAGAAGAAAGGTCGATGCTCTTCTGATGCAATAATAGTAACATAAATACTTTAAAATACCTCTCTAGTGACTAAAAAGAGCTCACTGCCTTATCATCATTGCCAGCACACATGCCACTACAAAGATAGATAGTTTTCTTTCTTCTGATTGCTTTGCAATTACAGGTAAAAATTGTAAGGTAATTGGCTTTTATAGGCTCTCATCCAAAGGGTTTGAAACATGATTATTTACAGTGATTGACATATCCCAAGTGGTGAATTATTGCATTAGAGACGTGGATGCACCTCTTAAGTATGTACAGTCACTCAGAGAATGTCTGTTTGGCACTGAGCTGTGTAATTTCAGCCCTTACTGGGAAATGGTGCAGTCCTGACTGAAACCTGGCTGGAACCAGGCAGATTTTGAGAGCATTTGTGTTAGTGGCTGAAGTAAAATCAGCTATACCCACTGAAAGGCTCTAAATTATGAGAGATATGAGGGAGAACTTAATAAAGTGGTACTGCTTCATTTGAAACCTCCCACATATACACCCACATGGTGCAATGAGCTCTCTTTTCCCAGTTCGGACCCGCGCTCTTTGTCCCATAAGTTCCCAGAAGCAGGCTGGGAATATGTCCCAGTCAGAGGCTAGCTCTGCAGATCAGGAGGACTTGCCTGAGCTCAGGCAGCTTGCTTCACTGTAAAATAAAACAATTCTTGATTCTCAGAATTGATGCTACTCTCCAACCGTGTCCTGGGCTGCATCAGAAGGAGTATGACCAGCAGGCTGAGGGAGGGGATTCTCCCCCTCTACTGCACTTTAATTAGACCCCACTTGCAGTCCTGCATCCAGCTCTGGGGCCCCCAACACAAGAGGGACATGGAGCTGTTGAACCGACTTCAGAGGAGGGCCACAAAGATGATCAGAGGGCTGAGAGAATTGGGCTTGTTCAGCCTGGAGAAGAAATGGCTCAGGGGGGACCTTATAACTGTCTCTTAGTACCTAAAAGGGCCAACAAGAAAGCTGGAGAGGGACTATTTATGAGGGCATATGGGGATAGGACAAGGGAAGATGGCTTTAAACTGACAGAGGGGAGATTTAGATTAGATGTTAGAGAGAGAGTTTTTGCTGTCAGGGTGGTGAGGCGTAAGAACAGGTTCCCCAGAGTTGTGGATGATCCATCCCTGGCAATGTTCAAGGCCAGGTTGCTCAGGGGCTTTGAGCAACCTGCTCTAATGGAAGGTGTCTCTGCCCGTGGCAGGTAGGGTTGGAACTAGATTATCTTTAAGGTCCCTTCCAACCCAAACCATTCTGTGATTCTGTGAAGTTAATAACACTTACCTTGGGTTGGGTCATTTCAGCATCTCTCTAAGCACAGCCACCAGAGAACTCTCTGGCATGTGGCAATTTTACATCTGACAGTCTAACAAAAACACAAACCTAAAGCATACAGTGCTTTTAGCTCTCAGGTGTGTTCACTGCCCTCTGCTGCAGCATGTGGCAGTAGGCTGGCAGCCCAAGCAAGCTGGAGCAGCACTGGCTGTGGGGAAGGGCATGGCGTGGGACATGCACTAGTGGAAAGACTGCCAGGTATGTACCAGGCATGGGGGATTGCTGGGAAAGTGCAGACACTGGAGATGCCCTCACTGAAGCCAGCATGGGCTGCTGCTGATGCGGCACGCTCTGAATGGACTTGCTCTGAATGGACTTCATAATGCAGAGTGAACGGCTGTGCCTTACAAACCACCAGCAATGGCTGAGCTTTCAGCAAATCACAGCTGTTATAGGAATAAATTATAGCTGCTGAAAAGAAGATGGAACATTGCAGTTTCAGATTTAAAAAAAGTAATAAATCGCTAGGGAGCTTGCCTTGGCAATAAATTGAGGCAACCTAAAAAAAAGAAAATCTGCTTATGTCAAGCCTTAGGAAGTGGGCAGCAAATTGGCTAAATGATAGTTACACATTTCAGAAGTCTGGCTGTATAAACCACTTCCCATGTATGCCATTTCTATATATAAAAGACAACACAATTTTCTTCCAAGTACAGGAAAGTCCCCTGAAATTTCTAAGATGCTATTTGTAAAATGGCAGAGCCATAAACCTGCAAACTGTAGAACAATGTAGACCTGCTTTTAAAAATGGTTTTTAGCTTCCAAAATAAAACCTGGCAGAAAACACAGCCACTAGTTTGATGACGAGAACAAAGAATGGTGATGGGCCTCATCAAGGATGGGTGACACACAGCCCTTCACTCACAAAACCTTCTATTACAAAACATACAAATAAAAGAAACCCACCTGATTGATAGGAATAAGAGCAGTGAATCTTTCACCAGCTGCCTCCAAGGGAGAAAGCACGTTGTCTTAATTTGTTTGGAAAAGCAAATCTGTGCTGTTTAAGGAATAGTCTCCAGCATAGCTTTTGCTTATGAAGAAAATTATAATGTAGTTTGCAATGAAGAAGATCCCTGCACGCAGCCAGCTGGCTAATGCCAGTGTATACAAAGACACATCCCCACATATATAAGACGTTTATAGAGAAATGTATATACAAATAAAGGTGTATGGATATATAAGATGTCAGTAACAGAGCAAGCCTCCCTGCTGCCTTTAATAAGAACTTTTTTAGAAGGAAAGAGTATCACCTAGAAACAATATTATCAGAAACTTTTATTTGTTGAGATTTCTAACTTCACACAAATACTGAAGAGGAAAGCATTTCAGATTTTCAAGCTGCAGGGAAAATACAGAAACACATACAAGATCTGTATTAGCAGCCAGAGAATGTATCAATAGAGCTGCTGTGGGAGGAAAAATAATCAAATTTTTGTTTGTTTTGGTAAAAATTGATTAATTAGTTCTTCTAAAATCACATTCTAATCTATGTGTGCAGATGTACATTTTATTTTCGTATTTAGTCCAAACAAGCAGCAAAGGCTGATTTGTCTGTTAAAATGGCTAAAAATCTGACAATAGTTCTGAACTAAGAGCCACATCAAATAAATATGTTCTGAAGTGAAACAGAACCTTTCCACTTCCTTCAAGAGAAGCAAAGTCAATCCCAAACTACAGAATCGTACAGATACATGGTGGGGAAGCCAAGATAATTCCTAAGGTTTATATTTACTAAGTTGTTGTGAAATCCTATGTTAACAGTTGGAGATCTATAGAAATTCATAGTTAAAGACTGCAGGAGGTAAATAGAAATCCATAGTTAATAATAATATAAAGCAAACAAACAGCAAAAAAACATTTTGTCCAAACAGGATAGAAAAATCCAAATAAGCCAATTAAATGAAGCACACTGAGAACAGGACAAAACTTCGGTATTCCTCACGCGCTGTCCTAGCTGGTCAGTGCTTCTGCCTCTGCTTCATTGTATCAATGTAGTTCAGCACCTCTAGAGTCGTTCTGCCAGCTAAACTCAGATCCTCGGTTTCAGGAGAAAACGCGGCGGGTGCTGCCGCGCTGCCGGCGTCCGGAGGTTGCAGCTCTTCCTGCGCTGGCATTTTGTACTCTCCAGCGGTGCTAGGGGCCGAGAGGAGGGACCGCCCACAGCTGCACACCTGTATAGGGCCACACTGGGTGGCAGCATCCACCTTATCTACTTGTGTCACAGAGCCTTCCGTCTGCACCCAGGCATCACGCCTGCTACTGCTAGTGACAGGCTCTCCCTTATGGGCTTGATGTAACGAGCTGCCCTCAAATGGGGCAGTGTGGGCCTTATTTTCCTCCTCTGGCGCGTATAAAGTAGAGTTTTTCTCTTGAAGGTGATTTGCTTCTCTAGTCAAAATACTGCTGGGCTGGAGAGGCACAGTTCCAGCGTGAGAGGTCTTAAGGGGCTCTGTGCTTGCTGAGGCTAGGTTGTCATCATCTTTCTTCAAGGACTGTTCATTCCTATATTTCATCTTTTGGGCTGTGTCTTCCTCTTCAGGCTGTTTGAACAGAACTGAGTGAATGCCACTGTTTAAGCAGTTCAATAACTAAGGACTAAGTTAATGACCAACTAATAACAAAGTTCATCAAATATACAGAAAGGCCAGCACTGTCTGCTTTTGTTTGTTTGCTTTTTGGATTGTGTTTGGTCTTGTTTCTCTCCTGTCTCCCCCTACCCATTCTTTCTCCAAGGGTGTGTTCCTGGCCTTTGTGAAAGAGAAAATGGGTAAGGCACATCTTCACTCCCACACAGAATGTACATTCTTACACTGTGTTATGTTTGTGTTCAAGAATGGGTGAAAACACAGAGTGTGTCAAATCTGCCTGCCTTACAGGCATAGAATCATAGAATCAACTAGGTTGGAAAGGACACTGAAGATCATCAAGTCCAACCTTTACCACAGGACTGCCAAGTCCACCACTAAACCATGTCACTGAGGGCCTCATCTACACGGTTTTTGAACACTTCCAGAGATGGTGATTCCACCACTTCCCTGGGCAGCCTGTTCCAATGCCTGATCACCGTTTCAGCCAAGATATTTTTCCTAATGTCCAGGCTAAACCTCCCCTGGTGCAGCTTGAGGCACATAATGTAAAGCAGCTATACATAAAGAAGCTTCCTTAGCATCTTCCCACAGTGATATTACTGTAATTCAGCCTGGCATTATCCAGAGCCAGACCACATGTCTGGTAAACTATTTAGGAAAACTACAGCTTATAATTTCTTGTTCTCCTCACACATGAAGTTGCTTTGTACAAAATAAAACGAAAAATAACATTCCACCTACACCCACCCTTAGATGCACACAGAAATACAGGTATTATTCAAATGAACCCGTGCAAACCCATGAAGGGGCAGTACTCACTATGTCAGGACTGGAGCTGAAACAGCTCTCTGTCTGCCTTGGGGAGTAAATGGGAGACTGGCTGCTGAGTGATGACTCAATATCTGAAAAAAGAGATGGAAGGAAAGATTACTAACTCACCAAAAATTTCCCAAAACATCCAATTCTCAAGTACAGCATGTAGAATTAAACATTAATGCATCTGATGCAATTTCAAGATACTGTTTAAAGAATAAAGTGTTAGTGAGGTCAATCTAATTCTTGACAATAGCCAATTCTTCTCTCAGGACAATGCATCTTAACAGGAAGTGTGAGATAGGTCCACCAAAGCTTCAGCCATGCTGTTTATCAGCAGGCTGCACCAGCAGCAGAGCTGTGCAACTCAGAAGTAGGAAAGACTGCAGAGCAAGGCCAGGGAAAGAATGTAGCAAACTCCCTGCACATGTTGGCTCTGGTACAAGTTACAGGTTTTTCTCTTGGAGGCCCTTGGGCCTTGCTCTGAAATGCAGCACCACAGCTGACCCCTACAGCTACCAAGGGGGCAAAAAGGACGCGGGATCTCTCTACTGACTCCTCTCACTCCTTCCACATGTGGAATGATGAGTAAAATGGCGCATGTCAAACATCTAATGAAGATATTAATTAATATAGAAAACATGTCCAAGATTTCTTCCAATCAGCAGATGTCTTCAGGAATAGAAAGTTGACTGGCATTTACTTGGAACTTTTACTATATGGTGATGTTAGCAAACTTCAGCTCTGATGTTCAGATCAATATTCTTGACCTCTCTTTTGGATTAATTCCTAGGGTTTTTAGCAGTTACCCCTACTTTCAGAGCTGGCTTTTCTGTTTAGCAGACAACTCTGGAGGAAATGGGACAAGGTAAAATAAATATGCATGTAATACTCACCAGAGAGGAGTTAGTTAACCTGAACTTAATCTCTTCAAGGGAAAGCAAACACATAGTTCTTAGTTACCTGGTAATGCTAGTTGTCTTTATACAGTGCTGCATGAATTAAACAACAAACCCTCATCAAATGTTACATCCTGAAAAGATCAAAACACTTCTCCCTGGCTTTAGAAGTCACTGTTTCAATTTCACATGTAGAGAAAACCCTGATTTTGTAGTTAGTAATGTATAAATAGTACTAACCGTTCTTCATCTGGTGCAGACTTGAACTCACTCTGAACTCTTTCTCTTGTGCTGTTGTGAACTTTTAAAAATAATGAAGTGTTAATAGCGAGGGTTCAGCTGGACCAGCACCTTAGGTTATGTAGGGAACATTCAGTTTCTGTAGTACATAAAGGACTCACTGCACTGTACTGCAAATTAATTTAAGAGGTACTAAACACCTGAGCAACACTGTATGTACCTGAGTGACTTCTACAGGCAAAATATCTAAAAGACTACTTATATGTATGCTGGTATAAAGCTCCTTTATAATACTGAAGTGTCCTGCATATAATGTCTGAGCACTGCCTGCATAATCTGATCCTAAGGGTTAATGGGTAACTTACACAATGTATTTCAGATATGAGCTTAGGTATGAATCAAACCATGTAAACTATGGGCATGAAATTATGGGCTATCTGAATCAACTAGAAGATGTTCTTTCTGGATTCCTTATACACACCATGGCAGAAAAGAAGCTTCCACAGAAGTTAATCCAGTGAAGATATATTCAGTTACTAACTATTGTGGACATTCCTTCTAGTGGTGCAAACAATAGGTTTGATAAAAAATGCATCTCTTTCTTTAAAAAGTTACCTCTTCAAATCCAAAGAGCTGGTTCTGTCTCCAGGCTGATTCTCCCACAGACTCATCATCACTGAGGGATGCAAACATAGAGTTCTCTGGTAAGTGATTTCCTCTCCTGTACTTTTCTTTCTGAATTAAAGTCATTACTGGTGACTTTTTTGTCTTTCAAATTGTATTTTGTCAGAAATGCTTCCCACTATCAAAATCTCTGTGCTTATTTCTGAACCTGAGATTTAACACCCATCATCTGTTTTTCACAAAATTCATTTACGTTGAAATGCAAATTTAATATGAGAGATGACAGAAGATAGTGCTGCTGTTTTGTAAAATGGAAAGTGTTATGTATCAGAGTCTTTGATAAAAGAGTCTTTTGTAAAACATGGAGTACTCACACCTGCTAACTTTAGCTGACAGAAGACATTAGCTTCCACTGCAGTCAGTGGAAGGAGACAAGGGCTTTCAGAGGGCAAGTCAGAGCAGCAGCTTAGCTTCAAAGACTCAAAACTATCCCATGAAGCAGACTTTCTCTGTACTTTTTATAGGCAGATGAGCAGCGGTGCAAAGGGCTTACCTGAGCATAAGTTTATTCACATTATACACAACTATTTCCACTGAGAAAACTTTAGTCCTCAGTAATACTGGTTATAATTTTGCTTTCATGTCCTCTTAGGGTGTCTTCAATTCAGCAACATCTCTGCAGCTATCACTAGTTAAGGGATTGATAATTTCTGTGGGACTCACCTTTTTTGTCTTGAATAGTTCTGCACACTCTCCTGTAAGTTAATCCACTGATCATGGTGATAAGCAGAAGTTTCTAAAATAAAAAAAAAAGTAACCTTTGATTTTAAAATGCATAAATGTAATTTGAAAATAAATGCTTCTGTGAACTTTAAAAGATAATTTAAATGTTGATTTAAAATTGAATTACTGCATCCTGAGGATTCATGCCATTTTTTTCAGTCAGGGCAGACACATCTCTGGTTATAAAAACGTATGTCTTTAAAAGGAGAATGAAACCCAGAATATACGTTGTACAGTACTGTCACGCACCAATTTTTTCAAGGTTTGAAGGTGTTCCTTTCTCTTCAGGGGCTATGAAGTAGTGCTGTCCCTCGTGACAGTCCTGAAGGTGAGTGTTATGAAGTTCACTGCTTTTCTGGTAGCTTGCACTTAAGACATTGTTACTTTTAAGTAAAACCTGTTCTGGAGCTGTGAAAACGCCTTCAAGGTGTCTGTCTAGAGAACTTTTTTTTTCATTGATTGCAGGATAAACCTCTCCAGCATAACAAGGATAATTTTTATTGGTCATTTCATTTCTATCATCAAGATCCATGAAAACCATGTCAGTGCCGCTTTGGTTAACAAAAAGATTAAAACGCTTTGTGAGAGGATTAATATTGATTGGTTTGCTCTCATCTTCAAACAGTGCCAGAAAGGAACAATCACTTCCATCTTGTTTAGGTTTCAGTTCTGAAGTTTCTTTCACAACATCAAACAATGCGTCTTTTATTCCTTCACTGTCTTCTGATTCATTTCTGGTCATTATCACTGGATTTTTCCTGGAAAAATTCATATAGTCTAGCCTGGGGAATGACATCGAGGGGGAGCAGAGAAGAACAAAGAGTTTGTTCAGTATATAAATAAGCAAAATACTGTTAACATGACAAATCATGATAACTTTATGATAAAAATCTCAAAGACTTTACTGCCCATCATACTTTTGTCCCAAATGTATATTATTTCAACTGATAAGCTTTCCTGCATTTTACTTCCAATTTATAGTAAGATTGATTCAAAAGGGCTTCTGTTTCATGCTGTCTCCAAACACCAAGACATGGAGCACACCCGAGTACGGAAGTGTGGTTTATAAAATCAGCCACAGTATGTCACTGCTGCTCCACCAGCTGACCAAAGAAGGCTACTTTGGGAAAAAAGAAAGGCAGCTTCTTCACTTCACAAAAATAGGTCATGCTTCAAGACTACAGTTCTGCACTGGAAGCCTATGATAAACTCTGTGTACTGCCTGAATCCTGGTCTCCTTAACAAGTGGCTTCCATTTGTACTTCAGGGCAGTAATCCTAATTCAGCACAGGATTTTTCTGTTCCTTTGTCAGGAGGCCAGTCAGACATTTTGTTTTGCCTGCTTCTGACAGAAGTGGTTTGAAAGATGCTGCCATAGCATCATTAGCACAAAAGCTATCATGCTTTCACTTAACTGGCTTCTAACACTTTCACAGCTTTTTTCTAGGTTTGATCTGGTTACTGACCTTTCAGAAAATCTGAGCAAAGAATTGAGAGGCATCTGAAGCACAGAAAATTGGCAAAGGCCATTCAAAAAATGCCCTTTCCTTAAAACAGATGGAGCAACGCTACTAATGGAACTTGAAAACTGATATAAGGTACAGAAAACTCTTACTGGAGAAAAAATCTGTAATGGTTTGATCAGCGAAAACTTGGAACTGGATGAAGATCCTATAGAACTTAAATGAAAAAGTGGTGTCCTCTTCATACAGAAACCTCCCCAGAACAGTTTTAAAAGGCAAAACACACTAGAGTTTGTTTCTGGAGAAACCTGGGTAGATCTATGTGAGGAAGGTAAAGCCATTTTGTGAAGCAATTCAGAGGCTCCTTCTTTATTCCAGCCGAACATTTTGTAATGCTAAGAAAAATTGGGCAGCAGATGAGGAAACACAACATTTAAAATTTTTGGTTAATATTTAATGATCATAAGATGCCACAGTTCTCAGATGTATGCATACTGGCTATATCATTTGTATGTTACAATTACATTAAACAACTGTGTAAACTTGTACTCTACTTTTCATATACCATGAAAGAAACTCCCTTCCCAGGAGAACTACCAGTTCTTGAGATAGAAGAATTTACAGCTACAATGGATGAAAACAAATCAAGCATGATACAAAGAAATGGATTTGAAGATCAGCTGGAAAGATGTTGTTAGTGAGCCATGAATGGGCAGAGGAGTAATGGAAGTGCCATAAGCAGATGAGTGCAGGCCTGAGGGCCTGTGGAGAAATGAAAGGGGAGATGTAAGCGAGATGAGGTTATATAGGGTTTAATGTAAAGATATTCATCAGGAATTCATCAAGATACATAGCAATGTGAAGGTTATCCTCATTTTAGGTTTTGCTGAAGAAAGCTGGGAGAAGCTAAGAGAATAGAGGAAGTTAAGGTGGCTAAGACTGGAAGGTGGTGCATTCACCTAGATATCATATTTTCATTAATATTATCATATTTAAGTTGTGAATGCTCCATCCCTGGTGGTGTTCAAGGCCAGGCTGGACAGAGCCTTGGGTGGCATGGTTTAGTGTTAGGTGTTCTTGCCCATGGCAGGGGACTTGGAACTAGATGATCTTAAGGTCCTTTCCAACCCTAACTATTCTATGATTCTTTCATGTGGTCAGTGAGTTTATCAGTTACTTGACTCCCTAGGCAAACAGGCTGTAGATAGGTCAGAACAGCAAAATAACATACAGCCTTTTTATGACTCTATTCAGCCAAAGCTAGAGACTGACAGGAACTTTCAACCAGACAGCAGACTTACTTACAGAATAAAAAGAGTAAAGAAAAATGAGCCCTGTAAGAGCACTAGATCCCAGGTAATAGGTCCCAGAAAGAAACTAAAATAAAATGTTTTGTATAAATGAGTCTGGCCCTAAATCCTCTGTGATTAAAAAGATTTTTAATAAGCATACACAAAAAGAAATGTATTCTAGATTTCTATCCATTCTTTCAGAAACAAGCTGTATATTCTCATAAAAGTATTATTGAAATGATTGGGTTTTTTTAAAAAAACCTAGAGTAGGATCACATATGGAAAAAAAATTAAAACGCTGTGTTCATGGAATCCTGCATATAAACAATGTAGGTGGAGAAGTTGCTAATGACTACAGCATCAAGGTCATCAACAACAGTGGCCAGAACTAATGAGAGCTGGGGCAGCTTCCCTGCCTGTGGCTTCTTAGCAAATCCATGCTTCTCGCTCGGGGTGAATCCTGTAACACCATCATGTTTATGATGTTGCAAAAAATAGATCATGGTGCCAACTGCCTACTTAAAATTCATATTTTTCTGCTTCTAGCAAATTTAAATAGCTTGGTATGTTCAGTCTTTCCATTTCATTTCAATTTCTATTTGAAAAGCACCAAAATCTGTGAAAAATCAAGTAGCAATAATCTTCAGATTATCTTAGTATTTTTCTTACTTAAACTTGACTGTTATTTCCCTCATTAATGTAAAATCACTGCCTACCTATGCAATGGCTTTAACAGTTCCTGAGGCACTGTATCAGACTTTCTGAAAATACACTGGCTTGGAGGTTCTGTAACCCAAGGGTCTTGATCAGAACTATTTCCTGGCTGAGAAAATAGTAGAAGCTGTCAAGCTCTGAATATGTTTAGTAGTTGCAGTGTTTATAAAACTTTAAAGTTGGGTTTGCAAACAATATACATGTTTTCCTACTCTTTTTATTTTTATCTTTACAGTAGAAGCCCTCATCTCCTTACAGCCTGAGTACTGTATAACTCATACTTTTCCATATTTATGTATTACTGTTATTATGCAAAATGCCTTTTGAGCACCCCATCCTCCCATAGTATGAACAAGTTTGATAGCCTGTCACAAGCTGAAGTTCTACTGAAGATCAATTCATCATGGCAAGCTGTTGTCTGGAAGGGACCTCATGAGGTGTTTAGTCCAACCTGCTCAAAGCAGGGCCAGCTTCAAGGTTCCTCCAGATTGCTCAGGACTGTTCAGGACTGGGATTCTACAACCTGTCTGGATGGCCTCTTCTGGTACTTAGCTACTTTTGTGACAATATTTTTTTCCATACAAACAGAATTTCCACTGTTCAAACTTGCGACTTTTACTTCTTGCCATTTTGCTGAGTACCTCTGTCTCTGCCTTGTTTATAAGACTGTTTGGACTGTGGAAGACAGCAGTTAGTTCACCCCACATCTCCATAGCCTTCTCTTTCCCAGGCCACACAAACCTTCTTTGCTCAGTCTCTCCACAGTCATCATGTGCTCCAATCCCTTAAAATTTTTTGTGGCACTTCATTGGTTTTGCTACAGTTTGTTGATCTCTCTCTTGTACTGGCAGTTCCAAAATCAGACACAGCATTTCAGATGTCTTGTCACAGACACTGCTCAGAAGGAAATACTCAGTTCCCTATGGCTGCTTGGTTATGCTTTTTCTAATACAGCCCTCTATGTAGTTGGCCTTTGCTGCTACAAGGGCGCACTGCTGACTCATGGACAACTTTCTGCCCAGCAGCACCCTCGGGCCCTTCCCTGCAAAACTGCTGCCTACTCAGTCAGTCATCTGATGTGTGGGGTTTCTCTGTGTTAAAATCTATGAAGTTCATGGTGGACTGAACTGCAGCCCTGTTAACACAATGATCACTGCCTATTTGGTGTGATGCATCAATCTGTTATGGTGCTGAGGGTGCACACTGCCCCATTGCACAAGTCTCTAATAAAGATGTAGTGGGCTTGGTATTAATCTCTGGGGATTCCTGCCATTACTAACCTGTTATCAATTAGACTTCAGCCAATAGACAACTACTCTGAGCATGATGGTTACAGCCAGTTTTTTACCCATCTTATTATCCACTCATCTTGTTCATACCTCCCCACTTTGGCTACTAGAATCCCATGAGAAGCATTAAAAGCCTTCCTAAAGTCAAAGCAAATATCTGCTGCTCTCCCTTATGCATAGAGCTAGTAATTTCATCACAGAAGGCAATCGGGTTGAACAGGCATAGTATGGCCTTGGTAAATCTATGACGGCTGCTCCTCATCACCTTCTTGATGTTTATGTACCTTGCAATTGCCTCCAGGAGGTCTAGCTCCATAATCCTTTCATGGACAGAAATGAACACTGTAAGAACCACATTACTCACTGCATGATTACAAATTAGGTCATGGTGATCACCTGGGATTATAACTATACTCAGTTACACTAACTGTAAGGTTAAGAAAGTATTTATAATTGTAATACATTTCAGCTTTCTTTAAGCAAATTTACAAGCCAGAAACAAAAGCAAGGCAGTGGTATGTGACTATCTCTCTTTCTGCAGGTATTAGTGATACTGGAAGCTCAGTGAAAAAAAGCTCAAGTTAAGTGCATTTCACAACAATAAAAGAACTACATTTCTATATATGGAATATTCTTTGTCAATACCAGCCAACAAGAAATGCTGACTGTTTACAATTATCTTCACCACTACACTAATTTTACACCCCAAATAAATGAAAGTTAGTTTAAAATAATTCTGTGGAAATGACAAAATATTCATCAAACCTGGGTTTCCAGCTTCTCTTCATAGGTCTGTTCCCAAGTGTTATCCATTAGGTTTGTGTTCAAATTTTCTTCTGAAAGTTGTGTACAGTTAGAGGACCAACAAACAGAAGGCGGCAATGGACAGGCACTAAAAGCACTTGCTGTGCTGTCTTCACATTCCATACTAGCGTCAGCATATGTTAATTCTGTTACTTGTGGTAACTAGATAAAACATAGCAGAGAGACATTTTATTTACCTAAAAATGTTTTGATGTCAGCCTAAAGTTCAAAGTAATCAAACCTTTTTATATCTTTTACATCTCTGCATATATATAACAGCAAGAGAAAAGTTTCATGTATTCTGATAGGCTTTTTCATGGAAATCATACAGTAATAAGGGCTTATTTCAGGGAAACACCTAAGCGAGCTGAAGTATGCACACAAATGTTATCCTGAGGACAGATGGGTATAAATACATTTTTAGCACTAGATGTGTATGTAAATGATCTGCTGACTTGATTCCTAGATAGTAAAATGAAAAATAATTGACTCTATTGAAGAGACAACTGCAACATGTTGTGATACCAACAATGCTATTTCAAGCAGATCAGAACACAAGTAGAAATTTGAAGGCAAAACTCACGAAATGTCACTGTGTCTACAGCTACATTGCTACCCAAACTAAGTGTTTTCTAACAGAATTACTAACTTGTTTTTCGGGATTTTTTTTTGTTTAATTGGTTTTTTTATGCAACAGTGGAATGGGTCTTAAAAAAACCCACTTAAAATCCATCTAGAGAATGTTTTTCACTGTAACCTCAATGCCTGCATGAACTTCGCAATTGTATCCACTAAGACTTGTACTTAAATTCCTCTTAAAGATTCAACTTTTGTCTGTGCTGCTCACATTTCATCATTTCACATTTCTGCATATTGTTTTTAATTTTCTGCTGTTGGCCTCTGTTTCTTTCCCACAGTCTCTGTCCTTTGTGACTAGCTTAGAGCACAAAGGTGAGCTTTTTGAGAAATATGTAAGAAACAGCAGGAATGGATATAGAACATGACTGGCAAATAACATATCAATATAGCCTTAAAGAAGACTTCACATTTCAGCATCCATGAGATTGAGTCAGTCTTTGAAAAATCACTTAAAAATACAATCACTGCTGCATATTTTTAGCTTTATATCAGTGAGAATGATAAACTCACATTATGCTGGTATTTTATTTTCTCAGAGAGATGCTGCCTTCTGCTGTCCAAAACTTGCTTTTGTAACCTTGTAAAACGAATAAAAACAGCCTATGAAATATGAGAGATAAGACCTATAAGATTAAAACCATTAAGTATTAATTTCAAAATAATATAAGAATGTTTTTCCACACATCTTAAACAGACCTGATTCTTAGGCGGTTATGAGCAGTCACTGTGTGAGTCAGTCACGTTAGGGTGTCTGAAGTTGAATGGGAAAATAGTGTAAGTGGAAAAGGCTGTTTGAATAGCTAGCTCTGTCAGATAAACTTAGTGCATGTACCTGACATTAAGTAAAGAATTTCTTTTTAATCTCTCAGCTTTGTCCAGTTTTTTATTTAGAATACATTTATCTACTCTGGCATAGAAAGAGTATCACAAGAATACCAGGAGTGATTGTGAAACTTCTTCATCTTAGAATGGTATCTTTACGTTTACTTAGTACCCCAGATATAAGACCAACAAGAAATACCTTTTCCAGGACTTTATTATAACTTAACTATAGCCTATGTTATACAAGTACCTGTTCTGGATGTCATCTAACTTAGGCATACGTTGTGTATGCAGTGGTGACGTGGGAAGCTCTATGTTGTGCCTCCTAACAGGTATTTTTACATCTTCAGTGATATCAATGTGGACTGGCTTCCTCATGCTCGCTGCAATGAAAGTATCTGGAATGTCAGTGCTGGGTCTGGAGAAAGTTTTGAGCTTTCTGAATTTTCACTAAAGTACAAAAGCTGTTGGTTTAGGTCATCTTTATTAATTTAAAGCCATATTTTTGCTTGCTTTCTTACTAGCAATGCAATAGCTTTATTCTAAATGGCATTATAAAATTATTTATAGTCAGCTGCTGCATGGAGACAAGCTTTGTTGCCCTCTTCAGTCACCTTTTAATCTTCCTGAGCACACAACAACATTCTCCACAATCTGGTTTATGAATATGTCACAATGGATAAGAATCATAGACTCATTTAGGTTGGAAAAGACCTTTAAGATGATCCAAGTCCAACCCTAAACCGTGTCCCTAAGCACCACAGTTACAAAGAGTTAGGAATCAAGTTGTACAGATGTTTTTTAGGAGCTTAGTTATGGATTTTAAGGAAGGTACTCTGGGTAGAACTGACAGACTATTCCAAATGCCCCCCAAAAGTTATGAAAAGGGAAGTGGAATACAAATAGACCCATTCAATGGCAAAGGGAAAAAGAAATGGATGTAGGGTAAAATAAATGAATAGAATGAGGAAGGTACACAAAGTATACAAGGCTTTAAAGGTGAAGTAGGCAATAGCCGAAGTTGGTTGATTCCTCTTATGTCCTGACTTTTTATTCAATCATAATTTTTATATTTACTTTCAATTGTTCATTTTAAAATAACACAACACTTATTTGAGCATTAAGTTTCAAGTGGAAGAACAAGAGCTGACATAATAGCATTAATACTTAAGGACAACTGATTCAGCAGTGAAGTCAGAATGCTGTTATACTAAACTCACCAGGGTTGTCTTTTTTGGTTGATATCTGGTTCACAACATATAAATTGAGAAGATCCAAACTGACTGCTGAACTTTTAGGTGATGACACTCCCAGAAGCTTCATCTTTGATTTAAGTTTCTTCTTTTCAAAGAATTCCTATATTTTTTAAAAGAGAGAATAACTTTTTTGATAGAAGCTTCAGAGACAAGTCAGCAGCATATATAATCCTTTTGAAAATAGCATGCAAGACTTAGCAAACATTCCTAACAATAACAGTACACGATTAAATCTCTAAATCCTCACACTCTGCCTACTGTTATTTATTTTATTTTTATTACCTTGAAAGACTGAAAGCATAATTTGGTCATATTGAAAATTAATCACTGTTCTCTTGATGCCAAAAGCTTAATCCTTAAACATGCACGCCTCAAACTTCTTGCATGATCGTTAAAAATATTTCTTTAAAATAAAAAACGTATCAAAATGCTGCAAGGGAAAAGTTGGAAAAAAAATTAAACTTGAGCTTTTTAGGCAGCTTATAAGCTTGTAGGCAAATAAGTCGGCAAGATTACATACACACAGCCATCTCTAATAACACAGAGAGTTTACTGTTCTCCAAATTCGTCTTTCTTCTTGACATAGAAAATAGTCTTGTGACAAAAAAAAAAGATGAAAAAGTAAAGAAGAAAAATCTCTGTGACTGGGACTCCAGAAAGGCTTTTTGTTGCAAGGAATAAATAGAGATGATTGACACTCTGAATGTATCAGGCAGATGATTGTAGAAATTTTAGGAAACAAAAAAAATCTCCATTTTATAGGAGACTATTAATAATCATCCTACAACCACTGGCATCAAGCACAGCAGATGAATAAATAAAACCAGTAAGATTTCTCTATTTTTATCACAAGAAGGATATTGAAAACTGAAGACTATGCCAAAACACAAAATAGCTTCAGCTTTTCTTCTGAAATGTAATTCCTATCATTATTGCAGGTTACACGTAACTAATATACCCAGCATGTCCATTGGTAACAATTTTCCCATATATTTTATTATATCACAATCTTTATCATTCTAAGATGTTACCATCTATGGAAAATACCTGTTCTTCAATTAAGAAGAATATCTGCAGTATGGTAAATTCAGCCTATGTACATATCAACACTTCAAAATTCATATTGCTTTGGAGTCCACACCCCAAAATGTACCCATGCCCCTTCAGTGTCTCCAATCTTTTCTTCCCATTACCTCTAATTTACTAAATTACTACTAATTGTGTAATTATCACTGTATTTAGTAATTCAGTAATTATAAAATTACTAAAACAAACCTATCTATCTGTTTTCTTTCCTACACTGAAGCAAATTACATAGTTCTAATGTAAATTCTGTGGTTCAGATAAATGAATCCCTGAAAAAACAGATATTTTGAGAACTCACAGGCCTCCAGGAGACTGGGAAAGTTATAGGGACAACAAGCTGCTGGTTGCTCCTGCATTCCCTTTGGTAAATGTTTTAATTTCTGAGATTATCTCCATACTGTCAGCCTGGTTTTCCTCCTTCTGTATATGCCAATGCACCTGCCCTGGTCATTAGAGAATACCAGCCACAGTGATGGAGCTTCCCTATGCTCTTTTTCCCTGCTGCTGGGGAGGAAATTGACTTTACTATAGTTATAACTGCTTTATCTTACAGTTTTCTTCCTCTTTCCTCTTTGAAATGTCTTCTGCTATGCCATGGATAAATTTGATTCTACTGCTTCACTTTCAGATTCAAAATACAAATAAGCTGGCCTACTTTTGCAAATGCCAAATAAAGTACCTCAGTGAGCCTAACATTCTTTTATGTAGCTCAGGAAAATAGCTATGTTTATGTGTAAGTATTAGGCTAGCTTACCATGTGGTTGTCACTGTAAGGCTTCAAACAATCCCATGTGTCAGCACATACCAACAAAATATAGTAACAGAAGTAATTCAGTACGACTTAAACTGGGTGAATTCATTCATTCATGCCTCCTCCTACTCCCTCCTCTTCCTGCTGGAATTCAGTGTAGTAATCCTAGAACAAGACTTCTGTCCTAAAAGTTATATGAAGTTAGGTAAACATTACAACTGTTACGCTATAGCTTTGAGTCTCACTCCAAATGCCTTGAAAGTTTTTGCCTAAATGAATCAACTAAAGCATTTAAGTAACAATGTAAAATCTAAGATGTCTAGAACTGCTTACCTTTTGCTTTCTCCTTTCCTGCTTTAGTATGATTCTGCTCCTGAAAGATGCAAATAAATTTTGTTTTAATTGTAAAAGTATAATCCTGAGTCACGGCTTGAATTTCTCATCAATGGTATTGAGAATTTAGGACACAAATTAGTTATGGTGATGTGATGTGATGTGATGTGATGTGATGTGATGTGATGTGATGTGTTGTGTTGTGTTATGTTATGTTATGTTATGTTATGTTATGTTATGTTATGTTATGTTATGTTATGTTATGTTATGTTATGTTATG
>WYDI02025840.1:44602-70411 GCA_009867235.2 Psittacus erithacus | reverse complement strand
GGCTTGGCCTGTGCTTACAGAGCCCTGTTCAACACTGTCCAGCACCTTCAAAAGGAAAAAAATGTCCCTGGATCTGATGGCAAAGCAACAGACAGCTCAGCTACTGCAGTTCCAAGCACAGCAGCTACACCAGCCCCACTAACCAACACCCCCTTTCTGTAAATCTTCCTGTTTTCAATAAAACTTCCAGTTACAGTCCCCTTTCTGTAACACCTCCCTTTAAAACTTAACAACTGGCAGGCTCAGCAATGGACCCAGTCACGCTGTAGAAGTGTCAGATCAATATTAAAAGGTGCGATAATCACCCATGAAAAAAAGGAGTGTTATTGATACTTAAGTCAATAGTTGCTTATAGCTGTTGGGGGACTTGCTGCTCGCTTTATGTTTGCTTTTTCCCCTGCAGGACCCAGTCGGTCAGTCAGCAGAACAGTTTCCTTTGCAGCCTGGAGCACTGGAGACGCAGTGTTTAGTTAAGCACACACCAAGCTTTCATTGAGAGCTGTGGCGTCTCCACAGAGGCACCAGTTGAGGCTTTAGATTTTTTTCTGTGTCTGAGATTCATGGTGCTGTTGCCAGACAGTGATTTGTGGCATGCACCATCCACAGCCAGCCAACAGGAGAGTCAAATCTGCAACCAGTGCTGCAAGCCATGTTGCGTGAAGCTGTGTGTCCTCCACCTCAGGCTCTGCTGCTGGAGTCATTACTCAGTGCCCTGCAAGCCGGAGGGATTTTGGGGACCTGACCTCACCAGCATAGGCTGGCTTTGTTCATTAAGCTCATCTGCACGCCGTGAGCCAAGGTGCTTGGGAAGACCCGTGCAGCACCCTTCTTCCCAGGCGCGCTCGTCGTGGTGGTGATTCCACCTGGCTCCAGCTAAGAAGGCTTTGGCATATATTGACAGTAATGCACACAGGGGGAAAAACTCCCCATCTGTGGTCATGTAGCGGAGAGACGAGTGGCTGCATTTCTTAACAGATGGCATAACAAACTACACGAAGCACGCGTCCCCCTGAGACATATAACCTGACATCAGATAGTTTCAACAACATATTGAAATAAGTCCTCCCTGCTGAATGCCGTGGCTTCAGACGCAGCCGTACCTCTCTCCCTGAATCCCTTGACAAAGCCTGGGTGATGGAGGCACAGCAGTTTTGAGGGGTCCCACCCTGCTGCCTCCGCTGGCAGCACGATTTGGGGCGGCAGGCTGAGCAGTGACTGAGACAGCCCCCAGATGCTGGGGACTGGAGAAGCAGGGTGTTAAGGCATTAGTACTTCTCCGTAGGTAGTAAGTCTTTTCAAGCTGAATAAGCTCTTTGTTCTGAGAAATGCTTACTTTAAACATCTGCAGTAAGAGTTTTAGTGGTTTACTTTGGGGATAATAGACTTGGGCTTGTCTAAATGGAAGGGGAGCAGAACCACCTTGAGAAACAAGCACATTCAGAAGTTGCTTTTGCTGTCAGGAAGCACTCGGGAAGTTAGTGGAACACTGCTCTAAAGCTGGGCAGTGGGCAGCTTATCCTGGCCTTCATGGTACTCTGGACATGTGAAGCAATGCCCAAATATGACCAAATTTGAGAATCTGGGAGCTGTAAATCATAGTGCTCAGCAGCCCAGATGGACACAGCAGCCCACATGGACACAGCAACCCAGATGGACCCAGCAGCATTGGGGCTGCCTGGGAGGGCTGTAGGGGCCAGAGCAGGGCTCCTATTCCATGTCTGCCCAAGGCTGGGAAGGCTCTGTACTAGCATGGCAGCAATCCATACCTTGACCATGTCCTCTGTGATTGCAGAGAGCAAAGAGGAGATGGAAACAGCCAGCCTGACATGCAAATAGCATCGGCATTAGGTGGAGCGGGAGCTGGTGAGGAAACAAACATTAAATTAATTTAGTTCACAATTCTCCTGTAGGGTATGGGATCTCCCTGTTTTCCCAGGAAGAAGTCTAGAGAGATTAATGTCAAAAAGATCCACTAATTTTGATGACCCAATTTGCATGCCTAATGACCTGATTTTTCTGAACACTTCATGTTCTCTAGCACTTTATGCGCTGGAAGGACAGTGCCCTTGTTTTCTTTCACAGCAATGAGTGCTCAGCAGTTTTGTGAATCAGAACTTGGGGCATTAGTTTATGCATTCAAAAAACAAACTCCCACACAATTACCAGGACAAAGCTTTCGATGTATGGTTTGGATGACTTGGCAGTATCTCAGAGAAACTCTTCAGCAGGGACAGAGATAGCAGCCAGTTCCCCAGGACACCATTCAGCTGCCTTCACCATGTCTCCTTCCTCCTCCTCAAATTTCCTGCCTCATTCACTGGGCAGCTTCCAGTTTCAGCAACAAACGAGGGGGAAATTCAGTGGACACAGGGCAGTTTCCCAGCAGATGCTAAGGCAGGCGTTTTCTGACTTCTAAAATCCTGATTTGCAACCTTAATATATTTGTGTAGTTACTTCTGTATAGAACAGTATCATTTTTTTAGCTCTTTTATATTCTTGTACACCAGATCCCATCTCCAAAGAATTTACTGTTTTAGCATATGGAATATCTCTGTAAGTTCCTTCTTGGACTCTATTTATGCGTGTGGTTTTGAGCATGAGGAGGTCCCCAAAGGCCACCACTGTGGTCCTGCAAGGAGCATTGCCATCAAGAGGGGGAGCTCTGCCTTTCTCGCCTCTACCGCTGTGCCGCTGTCGTGGGTACATGCTGCAGTCACACGGTGAGCCAGACCAGAGGACAGACCCTGCGAAGACCTAAGGCTGAAACTTCATTCATGGAGCTGAAATATAAACCACATTGCAATATGGACAGGCTGCTGAAAAGGAGCAATACTACTTTGCTTCAACCTCCCACTGTTGGCTGCACCAATTAGGTGCTGGTCTGGCCCCACCACAGACTAGTGCAGGAGCAAGCTGGACAAAACCTCTTCCTTGGTATTTGTGGGGTATTTGCTGTGTTGCTTATACCAGTTTAACTTGCTCCTCAGTGTGAGGAAAGCCTACCTGGTGTCAGCAGGTTTACATTCCCTGCACGTACATACGTGCTGAATGCGTAGTGTGCTACTTGCGCAGCGCTCTGCTGCACTGTATGGAAATCTGGATCTTCACTGGAAATGTTTAAGTGGCTGATCTGTAGATCTGTATGACCCACAGAGAAGTTAAAATACAGCTACCTTCATGAGGAGTGGGGTAGCCTTTTGGCTGTGACATGTTGCACACGCATTCGAGATGGGTGGTGAAGGAGAAACACAGGTGGTTCTCTTGAAATCAAATATCAAACAAAATCAACACAATTTAATTAAAAGGAAAAAAGTCTTTCAAAAAATCTTTGCTTTAGATTGAGGACTCTATCTCTTAAGAACATACTGAAAGCTTGATTTTTGATGTTACCGTTAAATAAAGACATACTTATCTGATTAGCTGTAATCCTCTCGTGTTTATTCCTTGAGTCAGAGGCCTTATAAAAATGTATCTGAGATTTAGAACTAGGACCCAAGGACAGCCTGCACCTGGTCTCTGCATCTGATTGTGGAGAGATATCTCGGCAGTGTTACCAACAGAAAATTACTCAGCTCTTTTGATAATCTCCATCATGCTCAGAACCAAAATATAAACCAAACATATTTGTCCATCATCTTCCACAGTTATCAGTTCTCACCTGAGGTTTTTGGGCTTTTCCTCTCTTGTAACAGAACTGGAGAATAGACTTGACCGAAATACAAAGGCTGAGAGTGAAGGGGGTTTAAGCTCTCCTCAGCCATAAACAAGAACCTCCATCCCATTTCACTGATTCCCCAATTCAGGCTCCATAAAGGGGAGTCCTACATAATGTCCTTGTTTCAGCCACCATCATGCTTGCTGCCTGAGCGCAAGGGCTTTGTTTTCTGCATGGCTTCTCCTTGCAGTCACACCAAGACAATCTCCACCACACGTCTGAACCGGTTGCCCCAGCTCCATGTACAGGCAAGGCAGAAGTCAGCAGCAAAAATGGGATCATGATTAATCCCATGCCTGAAATAGGTCTGACCAGCAATGGCAATCACACACTGGATCTCACTCCCCTGGCTGTTTTACAAGTCTATGTTGCAGATGTCTGAAGGGGAGATAAAACCCATCCAAGGAGACTAATATTCAGATTATTTTCTGTTAAACTCATATTCTGACTGTGAAAACAAGTCAGGAAAATCTGGTCTTTCACTGTAATTTTAGACGTTTTAAAAATCAAACACCAAAACCGGGGTGAAGAACGTTTTGCGCTTTTTATCCGCTCTCTTTGATGTTGGGAGGGACCGAGCTTTTCCTTGCTGCCGTTAGTGGGAGCCCTAGCACAGGGCAGGGCAGGACCCTGCTCTGCGTGAGTCCTCCCTCCATTTCTGCGCTGGTTGGGATTTTCTACCACAATAATTACAGAAGTCATTGTCTCAGAGAACGTCTCAGGTGATATTTTTTCTATCAATTAGCACATTTGTTTAGGAAAAGATGCTGTCTCTGGGGGCCAAGATTTCCAAAAATTGATGAAAAGTGTCCCTGGTCCTCTGCCCACCCCATAGCAAATCTTTGACACCTTTCAAATAAATTAGTTTGACTTTTAAAAGTGGTCTTTTCAGCCAGAAAATTGTCTATGTCTGCCATAGACCATTATTTCCTCACACTTGTGAGCTCACAGCTCCTTTGCCTGTGAGCAGATGTTGTGTATTATGACTGAAAAATTGTTAGGTTTATAAAACATCAGAATTACTGTGTTGAATGGCTCTTTTCTGGACTGAAGTCTTTTCACTAGTCATTTTCTCAAGTTTTATATTTCTTTCCTGTTAAAAATCCCATCATACATTACATACATCAGACGTCACACTCTCACAGGATTGCATTGATAGAGATACTGTTTCTGAAGCACCCATGGTAGGAGCAGAAACTGAGTTTGCAGGTGGCTGGAAAAAATGTTTAAGGAACACAGAGCCAGAGATCTTTCATCTTTCCCATTTGCAATATGACATATACAAAGAAACTGTTCTTCTCCATAGGGAAATGGGTCTGGCTGTGTTTCTTGCCCCTGCAAGCTCTTCTGCTGTGATGCAGAGGTGCTGTTCCTCCTTGGGAAGACCTTTCCTTTCCCGGGGACTTGAGGAACAATCTAACTTCCACCAAAGTCAGTGACAGTGCCATTGTTTTGGGAAGGGGTAGGATCAGGTCCTCCATGCTCAGCAGAACTTCATTGTGAAATCTCTGCCTGTGCTTGGTAAGCCATACAGATAAACAAACAAAAAAAGCTTTTCAAATTGATTTGAGAGCACAGCTGTGATAAAGGTGTGATAAAAAGACTGGCACCAAAACCTGTGTGATCATGGTGGTCCTCGTGTGAGTTACAGCAACATTTCAGATATCTGTTTATTTTAGTTAAAGAAGAAAAGTTTCAGTTACTGTAGACTTAACAGATTTTTATCTGGTATAAAATATGCTTAGCAGAGGACACACTTCAGTATGGTTTCATTGTTAACAGACCTTCGGCAGTTTGTGTCAAATATCAGTATAATGGACTTACACACACTATTGATTTAATGACAACTATCACTGCGAGGAATTGATCTAATGTTTTCATTAGACTTAAAAAATGTTTTAACAACAAGTTCATTCAGAACTGGGTAATTGCAAAGCCCTACATGGCCAAAGATCACATTCCCTATAAAAGTGTAGTTTAGATGATCTTTTTAGAAGATAAGTAGATTAATAATAATAGAAGCATAGTTGAGGGAAATTAAAGCTAGTCTTCATGCCTTAAAAACATAAATAAATTGAATTATCACACATTGTATTACTGGAGGGAATTTTCTGAACTTTTGGACAAATCTTAATGAATATGCAGTGGTATTTTTCTTGCTGTGATAGGCGCAACATGACTGGCTTTGTTAGCCCTCTATCTTTTTGTCTGTCATTTTTGCTCCTTTCCCAGTGGGTTAGATGTAAAATTTTGGGTTTTAGCAGCAATACCTTCTTTTGCTTTTGTACGTGAACAGGCTATGGAGGGGCATTTTGTGGGAGATTTCAGGAGATGGTGTCCTCTTGGGTACAACAGTGATGCTGGACTGTCCTCCAAGGACAGCTCTGTGTTATTGGCTGTGATTGAAGTTATGTGGAGTGGCTGTGCACGAGGGCATTGCCTAAAAAAGGGTGGAGAAAGAGGTTTCCCATTCTGATATGGAAGCTGCGGACACACTTCCCCTACAACTGCAGGAGACAGTGGTTTTCTTGACAAGCCATCTTCAGCTTCTGCTCTGCCTTATACAAAGGCTCCTTTCAAGTACCATAGTTTATATTTTGGGGTTTTGATGACACTTGACCCAAAAGCCATACTGCATGTGCTCACTGCAATAGGTCACAGCTTGCATATGCCGCTGGACCTCCCTTGGCATTGTGGGTTGCTTGCTGCTCTGTGTAAGGTATAGTGGATCATTCTGGTGGTCAGAAGATGCTGAAAGTGAGTAAGAATTATATAATGAATACACCTGGTATCTCGCAGCAAAAGTGGAACCTAGAGCTGCTATTATATTTCTACCATCAAAATGCTGACAGCAAGCAAATGAATTCCATGTTCAAACTACTGAGGAGCTCAGGCACCCCAGCACAGCCACACGGCTAAAACCTTTTGGCTGCAGATCTGCATCCTGTGCCACTATGGCAGGAGAAGAGAAGTCTCCTTCTGAAATCACGGTGATCTGCAACATGGCAGACAAACCTCATATGCTGTGTAGAGCAGTGAGACTAGGGGCAGATCATGAGTGTCCATGGGAACACCTGGAACAAGACTTGGGCTTCTGAACAACATGACATTTGCTTTAAATAACTTCACAGATATTCAGCCACTGTGAGAACTAGATGTCTCCATGTATCCCTTGGGGCCAGGGTTTTGTGTGCTTTAAGGTATAATGAAGATTAAAGGTAATATTCTTCAGTGAACAGGGAGATGCTTATGCCAAAATATACATGAGTAATCTAGAGCATGATACAATGCAAATGCAAGAATAGAAGGAAATCAGGACACTGTAATGCATATTGCTTTAATTTGAAGAGCAAAGGGATTTGAGTGGATTTCTAGGGTATAATGCAATACAGAATAATACAGTGTTTATGTCAGATATAGCTGATGAAAGCTCCCAACAGATCAATGCAGGAAAAGGGTATAAATCAGTAGTATTGGAAGATGTCACTTGAGAGCAAATCTATTCTCAAGCTAAGGTAATATTTTCTGATACTCCCTGTAAGTTGAATGCAGTTAATGTGAAATGTGGGAGAGAGAAAAAAATAAATCCAAATGACAGTTTAAGGGAAAATGAAAGTTTAAAATATCTCCAGGATCCTTCTTCTTAGTAGGGGGCTTCGGATGAGAGACAGCACCCATCCCATTAGCAGTCACAAAGATAGGTTACAGTGGCCAGCTTTGCTGGTAGGACAAGCATGAACTTCTGTTTGCATAGGGTAGGAGAGCAGCACCCTTCACTTAAGCACTGCCTCAAGGTGTTGCTCAGCTCTTGGCTCTATGGACAACCTGAGAGGCACACAGCCCAGCTGAAAGGCTCCCTGCAGGAATGCAGGCAGGCATTGCTTGTGAAAGAAGCAAAAGATGTTGCCACACATCTGCTTTGCATTGTGTCATCTCATTCATTTTGACTGTGTTAAATCACTTTAAGTTAATGTACTGTATACTAGTGTATGATGATGTAAAACACCACTTACAAAGGTGTCTGAAACAATCAGCTTTCTGTTGAACATAGACTTTACTGAACAAAAAAGAAAATTAATAAATGTAACTAAGAAAACTACTATTCCTGTTTGCAGTAATTGCTTCCCCTTCATTATCTGTTGAGTTTTAATGTGTAAATGAATGGAGAGAGCCTTCTGGCTTTGCAGCCTCTGTGAGCAAAGTTTTATGATGACAGATACCATTTGGGGGAAAAAGGGAATCTGCTGCATGGTGAGCCCAAGCTAGGACTCATTTATACTAGTTTTAAACCACTGAACTTATTTCCAGTCATTGTTGGTATGAAATCAGACCAAGGGAGCGCTGACAAAGCACCTGTCTTCTGCTTGGGCTGAGTTCCTCCTGCCTGTGCTGTGCACATTCCTATCCCATTTTTCCATAGGTTCTTGTAATATTCTTCCTACAGCAAAAGAAAAGAGAAAGATGAGTAGGCCGTAATGGGTATAGAAAGAGCTGGCTGCAGAAAAGACATGTGCCATCCCAGTCCCCTGGGGCACGTTGGACTGTCTCAGCTGAGCGCATCATTTCGCTCCCAAGGTTGAGAGTGTGAGGGAAGGAGGCAGAGGCTGGGTAATTGCCATTTCTCTCTCTAAAACTCAGTTTAGCAGTAGTTGTAAGGAGATCTGCTCTTCTCTGCCTGCAGAAATCATTTTCCATGTGTCTGCCTGCTTTAACTTCTGCTTGATTTCTCTATCTACCTAGAGCTCAGAGTTGTAAAGATAGGGAGATAGGTTTGAAGTTCTCTTGTGCATGAATGCCTGGGTTTTTTCAGATAGAATTCTCTGACATCTCAAACTTCTATCTTGAACATATATTAGACAAGTTGCTTCGTGTATATATGTATTTGCAGTGCTCACAGAGTGATAGCTCCATTGAAGTTTCTGTTAGAAAATGCTTTTTTCCTTCACAGACTAGAGGCAAGGGGAGGAGACAGGCTTGTAAACCCACCTCACAAGCTGTATCTGACCTGGAATTCAGTTCACTCCAGGGTGAATTCTCAAACACAGGGAGATAAAGGAGATAGTCTTGTCCTTAGGCCACCAACCCTGATTTGAGGTGCATGGCTTCTGCAGCCTCGACAGGTGCCTGAGCAATCCTGTGCCACCAGTGTCCTTTTCCTGGGGAGAGAAAGAAGCAGCTGCCCTTCCTCCACCCCATTCCTGGACTCTTTGTGGAGCTTCTCAGAGCCTGTCCCGCTCCATCATGACGGTAGTCCTGGGCCGCCCTCCGGGACGCTGTTTGATGCAGGGACTGCAGCAGCCCCACACAGGGAGATGATGTGACCTCCTTCCTCCAGTCTGCCATTTGCACATTTTCCCCACGTTTCACATTAGCCGTTTTGCTGGCTTTCAACTGGTTCCAGTGCCGCCTGCATGGAAGCTCTTTCAGCATTCCTCATTGGCTGAGGAGAAACTTTGTGTCTGACTGTGTGTATCTCACTGGGTGATGTAGATTCTCCCACATTCATAACTCATCTTTTTGCTGTTAATCACACATCCAATGTCTGGGCCTTCTGATACCTTATGATGCCAGATGATGATCTTATTTTTTTTCTCAAATGCATAATATGAAATACCAAGGGCTTAGAACTGGTACTTTTTCAAAATCACCTTCTTCTGATGATAGTTTTCTTTTATAGTTACCTTTTAAGTCCTGTTATTTAAACATCTTTCTTTCATCTATGATGAATTAGGTTAATTTTGGTTTGAATTCAGTACCTAAGCTGTCATAGAGTGCAGAGTAAATTATTTTATAGAAGCCTGTTACATGTTAGAGCATAATACCATGTTACAAATGGTTATCTCCATGAATTCACAGTGCACTGCATTTAGTATATTATTTTTATATGCATTATGAACTGAACTCTGAACCAGCACATCATCCTTCCCAGGAGCTGGGACAGTGTAGGGTTTGGCCAGGTCATTTTACCTTTGGAATCAGTATTATGTTTACAGTCATCCAACCCCCTGCAACTTCCAGGATGTATTGAAAATTCATATTATTGTTCCAGTGTTAAGGTTTTTGGGTAAGTTCTCTTACATTTACATAAATAAGAGCTTAACAGCTGGAAATGAGACTAGCCCTGAGGTTGAAATGCAGCAAAGCATGAGCAGGGTAGACAGGACTGCTCAGAGCTTAATAGGAATCTGTAACCAAGAGGCTTGTGGCAGCTTTGA
Source organism: Psittacus erithacus (assembly GCA_009867235.2). Lineage (NCBI taxonomy): Eukaryota > Metazoa > Chordata > Aves > Psittaciformes > Psittacidae > Psittacus > Psittacus erithacus. The sequence continues at coordinate 60,481 of WYDI02025840.1, read as the reverse complement.
GAAGGCATCAAGCACTCAGGTTTGGGGTAAAAGAGCTGCTAAAATTAGAAGGAAGACTAACTTGGGACTTTTGCTCCTCTGTCTTTTCCAGCAGTGCAAACTGGGAAAAGTCATGCTGAAGGAAACCCCAAAGGAAAGGAAATGGGGATCAGACGCGGTTGTTGAGGGCCATGTCATGATCTGACTGGGGAGCTCAGAAAGCTATGTGCCAACTCCAGCCCTCAGACAGTGACTGCAACTCCACGTTCCTCCATTGGGGTTGGATTGTATGTGTACAAGCCCCCAGGGAATTTTGAGATTAAATGTCACTCTCGGGAATACGGTAACTTCACTTCTTTTAAATACATTTTCAGCCGTTTGCCAGTGATTAAAGTTCAAGGTTGAGATACATCTTCCCTTGTGGACATTTGCTTTGATTCCTGATGTGCTTTACTGAAAAATCTCAAACATACAGTGAAGGAGGTGACAGCATGTCAGAGAACTACATATTTAGTTCTAGCAGCAAGTCAATCAGACATCTAGGCAATTACCCTCTGCTCAGGATGACAACTGAGAGATGTGTTTATTCTGTCTCCAGGAATCTCTGTTATTTTAGGATCCTTTCCAGAGTGCAACCAGTGCTAACTCGTCAGTATGTGGAGACTCTTGTTTATGCTTTGGTTTCCTATCTGGGTGGGATTATTCAGTTATTGACTTGCTGGCCCCCACTCAACCTTTTAAATTCATTTCTACCTTCCACACAATTTCTTGGCAGGAGCTACAGGCTATCTAAGCCCAAGCTTTCATATCTTTATCTGTGCTGATGAATTTTTATCAGTTTTTCAAAGGGTATTAGCTCTTCCATGAGCTGTTAGGTGGCACCTTGCTATCACTGCTAAAGCTCTGGCTGCAGTTTGGCATCTCCCGGAGCCTGGCATAGTAGGTTGTGGGTCCTTCCCAGATCTTCTGTACTGTGATGGCCCTTACAGAGACAGCACTCACTCTGCTTGTGTGGTGGGATCCCTGTGTAAGACCCTGCTCTCCTTTACATCCCTATAAATCACTGTAGATCGGCACTAGGCTACCTGAAAACCAGATATTGCCTGTCCTCTCTAGTTATACTGCAGGCACGCTGCAGACAGCAGCAGTTTCAACTCCTGCCTGAATCTGTTTAGCAAGCTAAATATTTTCTGCTCCATGGGAGCACCCAGTGCCATATAAGCTGGAGGCTTCCCTCAGGCAATGAACAGATGAGTTTAGCTGGAACAGACTTTGTTATCTTTTGACACTTTATTGGGGAATCAGTTATTTCCATGAAAGAAAAGGTGTTTGTGATGGCATTTGTCTTTCTGAGCGATGCTAAGCCTCTGGCAAGCTACAGAAGTGAGTCCTGCTGTTCAGTTCAAGGGTGGGCCACCATTACCTGCCAGTGTGCCCGCAGTTGGGGCAGGAGTTATAAGCAGCCTGTACACAGGGTACTCAAGCTCCCCTTTTTGGTATAGTAACCTGTACACTGCCCTGACCAAGCAAGCCTTGGGTCTCCAGCCAAGACTCCCCCCAGCATGACCCGGAGCTGGGTGCTGCAGCTACACAGGCAGGAGAGGACCTGAACCATGCACAGAGGCAAACCTCTCCTACCCCTCTCAAAGCTCTCTCTGCTAAAACTCTCCCCCCCACACCCACTTCTCCCCCCGTGAAGCTTGAGGACAAAGAGGGTTTTGCAGGTTCAGAAGGCCCTTATTTCTGCTCCTGGAAGCCTGGTTATTATAGCAGTAGCCTCTAGCTACATCTATGAAGAGGAGCACCTCCATCAGGCATCTCCTGTAATAATGACTTCTTTTTCTTCGAACTTGTGAGGCACTGTTGTATGACATTAAGAAGGTGAATCCAAAGAGGGCTGTAGATGTAGGGTCATTCCAAGTAAACCCTGACGGGACACAAGAGAGGAGTAAGGTAACAGAAAAATGATATGACAGCACATAATTGCTGATATGTGCAATTACCAACCACTTATCCAAACAGCAGTTGGTCTTAATCTTACAACCTTTTTTCTTGCTAAGGGTATCAGCCACTAAATTGCTTCTGCTTCCTCTGGGACCCAAAGTAATCTTTAGGCTTGAAATTGAGGTATTTTCCTTCCTTTTCAGTACCTACATTTCTTTGCCTTTTTAATATTTGAAGCAGTATTTTTCCATTGTTAATCTTGATAAAAAATAAATCAGAGCTACACACATTATTAAAACAGAGAATGAAAGGGAAAGAATATACATTCTACCTAGAGACAGACTGTTATCTGATCAGGCATTGCACTGGAGGTCCAAATAGTGACCGTTGCCACCCATGGGCTTCTTGTGGGTGCTGGATATCTTCAAGTTCCATTGCCCAGGGTGGGAACTGACAGTGGTCAACATTTTGCTGAACCAAGTTCTAAACATTGCCAGCTTTCAGAAGCAGGACTTGGCTTACTCTATGTGTTTTTCAGCATGAAAAATAAGGATCATACTAGATACATGTAAATAGAAAAGGCTCTGGAAACATTTGTTTAGCTGGGTAAATATTTCACAGGATTGTTGTTGACTCAGGTAATGGACTTTTCTATCTTTGTTGTCCATAAATTAAAAGGCTTAGGAGAGTATTTAAGGCATATTGAAGATGGAAGCTTCTTCTTTGTAAATGGCAGTGGCCTTCTCAAAATGGTGCTTCTCACACCTGGCTTTACATGTCTATTCCCAAGCTATCACTGAGAAGGACTGAGGAATAAACTGTCCAGGGATATGTCTGGAAAGAGGCCACAGTTTTCCAAAGCAGCAGAAGGTCAGATGAATCAGAAGCTGCCCGAGACACCTGAGTCTTCTGAAGTCCAGCTCCTAGAACTTTACTGTCAGTGAGAACTTTGGGCTTCAGGTACTACTGTGGCCAACAGTGATAGACCAACTTATGATCAAATAAGTTTAACGACTCAGAGAAAGTGAGAGGAGGGTGCAGTGGCTTGCCTGGCATTGTACGAGTAGTTATATCAGAAGTAATAGGTCCTCAGATGCTCTTGGTGTGGTCTCAGGTCAGCATTCCAACTCTTAGGCCTTGCTGTCTTTACCATTGCGGTCAGTGTCAGGCTTCAGAAGTAGGCTGATACATATTTGTCTGCCTCACTTTGAGTAAGGAAGTCATTTCAATACACGAGTGATGTCTTGATGTGGGCAAGAGTATGAATGAGTGCCCACACCTGCCTGTGGACACGCGGACACGCAGGACCTGACTGTAATAGATCTTGTTATGATAAGTAAAGCCATACAGATAACTAAGCATACATTGATGAAGTTTAGCTCTAGTGCATACTGCCATTCTTGTTTATTCACATGTTGACCTCAATATTAGCAGTACACATTTCTTAAACAAAATCCATGCCCTGCTCTGCTAATTGTTAACATAACAGAGGGTTCGTGAACCCGTCTTTCATCACATCACTTAAACATTATTTAAACAGGATTTTATTACATTTATTTCTTCAGAGGCAAAAACATTTCCTTGCTATGCCTGTCAACTGATTTGAAAACTAAATATCTAAATTGCTGTAGTTTATTTTTCACAATGATTTCTATATTGTCTCAGTATTAGCCTTTGAGAATAAAACAAAGAATGTAGCCTTCTGTTGTCTTAATTTTCAGATATCAGAAGACTGCTTTCCCAGGAACAAAATATTGGCTGGCTTGTAACAGAATCAGTTTTAGACCCGGGTGTGGATCTTCAAAAGTGAGTAAGGGAGTTAGACACACAATCATACTGACTTTCAATGAGAGCTGGTTACTTAAAATTCAGAGGCCTCCTTCAAAAGCTCATCCCTAATCTCTTCAGAACAATTTCTGCTTCATTGTAATTAACTGTGGATTTAGGCTTCAGTGTAAATTCACCTTGACTAAAATTTACAAAAGCATCCTGAAGTCCTGTTTTCAAAATGGCTTAGGATCCAGAGAGTCCAAGCTCTACTGAAAGTTCCCAAAATTACTGATGCCATATCCAAAGTGCGGCACTGGAGACCTTTCCTGAGCTCCTGAGTTCAGACATCTGTGCATCCCATTTCCATCCAACAGTAAGGTCTGGGCACCCAGTGCCTTCCCTCCCCCCAAGAGCTGGGGTGTGTGGGCTACAGAAGGGCTGCAGTGGCTCCTGCTCATGCTGGACCTGGCAAAGGCGACCAGGACAGTGAGATGTGCAGTGAAGCATATCTGCCCATGCTCTGCACATGTCTCCCATGGCCGTAAGGTTTAGGAAGCTCAAGCTACTTCAGTGTTTTGAAAACATAAGTTCCTTTGTCTTTCTAGGGCTTTTGACCACAATTTGTTTTGTTCTGATGGGTTGTACAATTAAAGGGATGCATTTTATTAGGATATTGCTCTTCAAGAAGCAGTGAAAGATTTGGCTTGGTATAAGTAAGTAGGTGTTCATAATGGATCTTAAAGCGGCATAGAGGGTGGAGAGATGTGGACTTAGGATTTCTCTTCTCAGCCAATCTGCTAACATAACTCTACATGTGTACCATCTAGAATAGGTTTTAAAAGAGTGGTGTAATTGCCCCCTGTCTATTGATTGCTCTTCCACTTTGGCAAAAAAACCAAAGGGGTCAGTGAAACCCAATATTGAAAACAATGCAGAAAAGCAATGAAGAAAACTTCTTTCGAAGCTTTAAGTTTAAGATTACCCCTGCTTTTGGTACAATCGCAGGAGTTTCAATCTAGACTGTTTCTGCCTAATGCTGGTTGCTATTATGCACATGAGTTGTCCTGTAGCCCTCTGTATTATATCACAATCCAAGCAGGTTCCTACGTGTTCTCAGAATCAGAGCTATGATCTGGAGGCTGGATCTCATTATTTCACTGCAAATTGCTACTGGTTGACAAGTGATTCCCTGCCCCAGGAAAGAAAAAAAGTCTTTTGAAGATTACCAATCCTACACTGGAATCAATCAAACAAACAAACAAAAGTAGGTCACTGGTAGCTTCTATTTGGGAAGCTTCAGATTAAGATTTCCTATCTACTGATTCACATAGGAGTCTTGCATTTTTTAGGTTGGTGGATTGTTGTGTTTATTTTGAGGAGGGGGTTCTTTTTATTCAGAAGATGCTGCTTAGCTGATTTTGATGGGTTTTCGGAAGAATGATATGAACCAGCTCTGACAACAATTTCATAAGGTCAAACTTTTTAGTTCTAGGAGGACATTCATATGCAAAGCTGGATTGACACCAAGACACAGTGGTTACTAAGAAAAAGGAGGTCAGGTAGGCAGATCTGTGCTGGTACCCACCAGGGCTAGGAGCAGTTGTCTTCCCCCTGGTCAAAAGGTATGATAGAAGTTGTGTCTGGATCCATGTTAAACACTCCTTGCCCTAAAGTATGCACTGCATCCTGCACTATCCCCAGAGAAATACCTTAATACTCTTAAATAGTGATTTCTTGAGATCAATTCAATAATGTGGATGTTACCAGATCAGTGCCCCAGCCCATGTGTGACATTTGACAGCCAGAGCCTTGCCTGACTCCAGCTCTCCCTTCTGGGTACCATAGGCATCAGCAGCATCATTGCTTCCACCATTGGGGTTGTTGGACATTTTTTGGCATCCTGGTCTCCAGTTTTCCCCAGCAGAGCATTGATTGCTCAGAGATTCATTTGTTTTCTTGGTTTTGAAAAGAAAATTCTTCCTAAAGCTGAGAAACTTTATTATTAAGCTTTTGTGAGGCTTGTTACATCTATAATCAGGTTTAATTCCAGCAAATCAGGCCGGATGCAAGTGTGTGGACCGAATAAAATACACCTCAGAGCAGTCTTTCCACAAACAGCCCTCCCAGTCAGAGCTTCGTCCTACATTTCTGCCTCTGATTTTGTATTGCTTGTCTAATTATGTTGGCTGCTGTGTAATTATTTTCATGGAACAATAATTTTAACATCATGCAGTTTATCAGAGGTGCAAATGATACATAATAATGTGCAGCAATTTTCAGTTTAAACTTTCATGATGTTCATAAGTCCTTGCCTTTTTCAACAATTTAAGAGGAAAAATATTCTCTATTTTGCATCCTCCCTTTCCGTTTTTCTTGCAGAAAACAATCTACTGATTTTCTTGGAGTCAGTTAAACCCCTTTGAAATAAAGCACTTTTATTTTGGAACAAGACTGTCCACATGGGGAGTTAATCAAGAATAATTATTCTTCTCTAAATTCACATCCTCGAATAATTTGAATTAAATCCCCAGCACAGACAAGCCCTAAATGTCAGAGAAGGTTGAAAAAAAAGAAGTCAGCTGGAGGAACTCTATCATATCAGAAAGCAGTGAGAATGAAAACCTTGTCTAGGCACCCAGGCCATGGCAGCAAGGAAAGCCATGTCAAGACTGATTCAGACTCATTCACCACACTTGATTGCACATGCACTTGCTCAGTGCTTTGAAGTCAATCATATATACATTTCAGTAGCATCATCTGTACGTACGCACTGTGGTGGTGATAGCAGTGTCAGAAAGGGAGATACTGTGATCATCAGAAGAAAGCAAGTTTAAACATTACAGGGAAAGAATTTTGCTCATGGGTGCCTTTTCCAGAAGGCTGAAGGCAACATAACTCACAGACCTTTCAAAAGATGGGAGCTATGGGGAATTCAGGCGGATCTGCCCTTCCATCTCAGATTTGCCAAACTCAGGTGTTATTAAAACCCTAGATCTGCTTTCAGATTGCTGCCAATCGATCAGCAAGGTTTGTAACCGTTACTTCTCCAAAACAACATTAATGCTGTGGTGGCTTCCCTGCGACAAGAGCCAGTGGCTGCAGCAGCCTCTGAAGGATCTAGAGGCAGGACCAGGTGCCCCATCCTTTGGAGCCCTCCTACAGTAAAAGAAAAAAACTTTCAGTGCATTTACCTGCATGATACTGCATCCCCTAAGCAAACTACTGGCTGCTGGCAAGCAAAACCTGGAGGCAAATCCCACAGCCATCATACAAACCCACATGGTGGTGAGTGGTAAGTGGCTTGGCTAGGATTTCCATCTGCAAAACTTCAGGATGTCATGAACATCTCAACTCAAGCTTTTATCAAACACATGTACAAGGCAGTACTTAACATTTCGAGATGATTCTCTGTTCAACAGAGCTATTCTCACCAAAGTGTACACAGTGACGGGTTCCCCTGCAGGTTTCACAAGGAAAATGGGGCTATCAGGCAGAGATAAAAGGGAGCATCTTTATGCATAATGGGATGCTTCCCCTATGGGAGGCAAGCCAGGCTAGCCTGCTGGGCTCAGTCTCATAGTGCAGCATGAGCTGAGGTGCTTTCTGGGTAGAAAAAAAAAAACAAGAAATGAGCTCCTGAGGCAAACAGCCTCTTGGCTGCTGTTTTGGTGAAAAGAAATGTGCCTGAGGCAGCACCTTATCCCCACAGCCGTGGTTCCACCTCCTCTCTCTCGCTCCCAAAGGCCAAAGAACAACCAGCATTTGCAGTGAAGGAGAGTGCAGACCCTGCACTCTTCTCCATTATCCCAGCTTTCCTGTCCTGTCCCTTCCCTGAATGTCTAAAACTGCAAGGAAACCTTTTGTCCTTTCTTGAAGATGGTCCGTATATGTTGAGATGGGATAACATTCTCAGTTTCTTGGAGATGAAGGACATGAGTAGCCAGTGGAACTGTTTTTGGAAGAACTTCAGCCTCTTCCTCCTAAGGTGAGCCAATGAGGACAAATTCCAGTGGCAGCATCCATTCAGAAGGAAAAGCATCACTGTCAGTGACAGTGCAGTGAAGAAGAGAGGAGATTGCCAGCCATCACTGGTGCTTCTGACTGGGCACTAGTGCTGGCACATGGGGAGTATTCCTTTGGAGGCAGAAAGGGAGAAAAAGCTCAGATTAATGAGACATCAGAGAAAACATCAAATTACAGCACTTGGCAGGAGTACAAACCATAACGAAATGGCCAGTCCTTGAACAGCGAGAGGATAAAGCACCACTTGGCAGTTGGAGATTAGGTCAAGTGCAGGGTGGATGTGAGATGCAGTGCTTGGTCCCCAGCCCTTGGCTTCCCACCCAAGCACTGGGGCAAGGTGTATTTCCAGCCTGGGGCAAAATGGCTTGTTTTAAGTTTATTCAAAAGAATGTCACTGGATGTTGTCCAGAAGGTTTCTTCTCTGGAATTATGCAACACCACTTTGCCATTCCTGTGCTCAAGCGATCCATGGAAATGCAGGGGTGTGGATGAACTCCTTTTTCAGCTGCTTTGGGTTGAGGCACTACAATCCTTCTTCTGTCTAATTTCCAACTGTGTCAATGAGGAACAGTTAGAGCAGGGCTCCATGTCTGACTTTTTTCCCAAAGGAGGTTGGTTTTTACGTTCCTGTTACATGGTCCTGCAGATGCTTCTTCCATGCTGGATCTGGAGGGTAGCTCTCTCCCATTCCCCTGTTGTCTGATCATTACTATTAGATCTGACAAATGCTTTTCTTTCTGGGTCACCGTAGCATTAACACTGGTTTTAAGGAAGAGGAATTTGTTAGACAGTTATTACGACTGGGTTTTTTAATCAAGGTTTTTGACTCAAAGGGCTGTCGGAGCAAGCACCAAGATACTTGTTTCTGGAGGATTCTGAATTCACTGTAAATGCGGGCAGATGGAGCCAAGGAAATTAACTGTATCTGAAGATTAACAGAATTGGATGCGAAGCATCACCTCAGAAGAGAGCTGACACAAGGTTGTGATGACAATACAGGCAAACAGGTAGCCACAGTGAAATAGGAATCCAGTTTTTATGGAAACTTGTGGTGGATGCCGGTCTCCTGCTCAAGTGAGGGCTGTGCTGTCATCTCTTCTTCTTGCTCTTTGCCAGCAGATGTGACTGGAAGAGGTTTCCTTGTCTTTTCTCTCTACTGTGAAGTTCAAGTGGGGTATCACACTTGTTGATACAGGTGTATCTGTGGTATTGATGCCAGCTGTGGTTATCATTTCAAGTCCCAGTGCAAAATCTGAAGTTTATCTCCAGAAAAATGAGAATGCTCCATGGACCCATGAATGGTGGCTCCAGCAGCCAGAGCAGTGATTCATGAAGATCCTGAGGCACGTCTGTGGGTGACAGGCTCTCCTGGTCTGTTAGTGCCAGCAGGTCTGATGGGGAGGGCATAAGCCAACTAAGAGGAACAGGGTGAGCTCAGCCCAGCTCAGACATATCAACTTCTCAGTTTCAGGTGGAGAGATGTTTCCTCTTCCAGGTACACTGCCACTATAAAGTGCTGCCAAGGGCAGATATTTCTGAGGCTTCCATTAAAACAAATCAAAGCAGGGAGCTATCCCATCTCCTATAATTCATTTTTGTGGACTAGTGGCAGGCTTCCTCTGTGTCTATCTACACCTAAGATGAATAAGCTCAGGCTGCTTCTCAAATTAACACCTTGCCACTTTCCCACTGCTCTCCAAAACTGTATAGCAGATAGAAAGACCAAAATCGTCTAGTACTGTTTATCCCTTTCTGTCATTTGGGTTTTCTGATGATTTCCCTCCAGCCAAGTGTCTTTGCTCTGGATCTTTGGATTCTTGGCTTTTTTTCCCAATGAAAGTTTTCTGCTGAAATAACTCATTGAAGGAAGTGTCTGTCAGACCAAACCGTAGAGACGAATGGACTTCTTAAAGCTGTCTCGGACACTCAGCAAAGTCAACGAACGGGATTTAATCCAGTGTGTGACATGAAAGGTTGTTCTTCGGCTAATACTCCGGGCTGGTTAAATGTAACTGTGGGGTCAGCTTTTGGAGCAGGAGCAAAATATTTAAGCAAAATGTCAATTCTGCTTACCGCAATGTTACGAGCTTGTTTGAGGAAAAAGCTCCAAGTATGGAAACTGTTGTTATACAAATAGTTCTTGTCCTTCCCCCACAATGTCTCAGACCTCAACTTTGCAACAGTGTTTTGCAGCTTACCTTACCATGCCAGCTGACCTCTGCTTTTGTTCTTCAGGTATAAGTAGAGTGTCTACACGCATGAATTTCTATTCAGGACTTTCCCTGAGCAGAATTCTTTGACAAGTTCCATTATTGCATTTTTAAGCCAGGTACAGAGTCCTGATAACTCTCAAAATATAAAATTATATTTATATATATATATACTATATGTATATTATATATGTTTTTAATTACATATAGCTCGTTTAAGATCAATAGATTGTTTTAACTAATTATCAATTCCAACCTTCAGTAATAAGGCAGGAGAACTTCCTAGCTAAGGCAGAGTACTGGGATGAAGACTGGTATGGGTCTATAGGCTGGTTTACTGAAACAAAGTGTTTCAGGAAAGCACAAGTATATTTTCCTGACTGCCAAAAATGTCAGTCTGAATTCCCACTGTCTCCTTGAGCACTGAGTGCATGAAGCATTTTGTGGGTAACAGTGTCTGTGGATATCTAAGTGTAGCCACAAGGTAAGATACGTTGCACTCATCTGCTGATCTTTGCTACTTATATTGGATAGACAACTACAGAAAATCCACTCTCCAATTCAGTTAAGCAGATCTGAACGTCTTTATTGGATACCTTTTCAGCCAGGGACTTTTCTTCAGAGTGGGTTAAATTCACTCTATACACAACAATATTTCTGACTTTGAACATGAACAGGGATTTACTTTTTTCCCCACAGCTCTTTTCCATTCTCATTAAAAGCAGCACATCGACAACATGAGAGACCAGCACTGCCAGCTTTCATACAGAATCAAGCACCTACACCCCCAGCAGCATTTGTATTTCCTTACAGTCATGCATCCTTCCTTGGGTGGGAGCATCGTAAGGGATGCAAGGGGAATAAAATGTCTGTGACCCGATTGTCTCCTTTGTGCTGAGATTACCTGCTATGACACTGACTGCAGTCGCTTTTGTGATTTATGTCCTTGTTCATTTACGGTGAGAAGCAGTTTCTAAAACCATGGGAGATAAGTATGCTCAGTGTGTATGGACACTGCTCAGTGAAGCAGCTACCAAACTGCATTTTGAATAACATCCCTGGATTTACTAATCTCTGTTTATAAAGGCAAAATATTTACACTACTGAGTCAGAGGCTGGGATCTTCAGTTTGCTCAGCACTGTCTCAAGTCTGTTCCTCTTGGATACAATGGCAGATTTGCCATCAGCTTCTCTGGGAGTCATAGTTAGGCCAAAACCAAGGGCTTATGGAAATACTATCCATAGTTCCTAATCCTCTGCTGGAAGACTTTCCAGAAAGGCTGTGCTGTCAAGCCCCCTTTCTCCTTCCTCAGAAACTTATATTTGCCTTTTATGCAGTGCCCCCATTTACTAGACCCTTTTGTGAAAAATCTAAATCAAGCAGAGATATTTAACTTCCACACAGCTAGCAGTGTATTCCCCTATTCAAGAATGGGGGCAAGAATGGGAAGGTTTTGCTTTTAATCTAGACAGAGCCACCTGTTCAGGGCAAGGGTATATACTTTATGAGATTATGGAGCTGGATGTTGTGAGTAGAACTATATTTCCAGGCTTCCAGGTTCCAGTATTTCCTTTGCACACTACAACTTTATTTGTTCCAAAGCCAAAGTAAACTGGACAAGTAGCATAAAATTAATTCCCTAATCCACAGACATAGTACAAGTCTTCCATGCAATTCTCCATTTGTTGTTCCAGTCTGTAGCTTGTCATTCCAGTTCTCCATAAGGACTGCTGCCTCTAGACCATCAATTCAACGGCATTACCCCCACTCGAAAGCAATTGCTTTATGGTCCTATTTCTGTTGTGGACTGGTGATTGTGGTACTGCAGGCAGGATCAGAGAATATGTAGAGAAACATGTTGCCATAAAAAAAAGTAAAGTCTTCATCCAGAATAATCCTGGGTACTTTCCAGTGTGGTGAAATGTGTAAAATAATATATTTGGATCTTTATTAGTTTATTTGTATATATCGCTTCCTTATTTCTAACGCTTGCTATGAAGATATTCAAGATTTATCTATAGACTTTAAACAGAAGATAATATGGTCTGCCTGAATCTCAGTGCTCACTGAAGGCATTTATTTGCTGCTTCATGCAGTGCTGCTGTAAGCTCGCTGCACTGTCTTCTCTGTTTCTCCTGGCTACCTTTGAGTCCCTAGCTTTCCATATTTTCTAGCCTGAGCTCCCCTGAAGGACTGAATCAAACTTTGGTGTTTAAGAAACTCGACAGACATCACCTTCTGTGTCATCAGGTATAGTGTTGTTTGCTCACTGGAGCTTTAAAATGCTCTCACAGTCTTGGCACATGGAACCTGGCTCTGCAGCGATGAAGCTCTTGCTTCCTTTTTTCCACAGGAGAAATCTGCAGGCTGACTTCTGAGCTGGATTTCTTTTTCTAACCCTACAATGGGACTTAATGTTTTTGAGAGGTTTCAGTTTGCATGCAGCAAATGAACCAATTCTGCTTTTATCTGCCAGAAGTCCTAGGCATTTTAGAGCCTTTAAAGTGAAATGATCCAGGAGGCTTGGCAGGCATTAAAGACCTCTCATTTACTTGCTGATCAGTTACGTTGCTTACAGTCTTCCACAAACAGATCTTAACTGGGCTGCAGCACCAAAAGCAAAAACTTCGCTCTTGACATTTCCCTGAGCACCCTTCAGCAGTGCTATAACCAGCCAGTAACACATCCCTCTCTCGTGTCTTTAATGAGGTTCCAGTTATTTTTCCCCCAGCTCTTCATCCTTACCATTTTTCAGACACAAACACTGTTCAACTTCTTGCATAGGCATGTTTTCCAGGAATATTGGGCTGTTTTATCATATAGTCCATATACTGATTGCTTTCCTTTGTTACCTGTCCCGGAAGCCCTCTGTCAGGGGTGCTCAGGTTTTCTGCTTTGTCCTTCTTCGTCTAACCTCAGGGCGTTGAAACTTAGACCCTTTGATATTCTGCGAGCATTTCACAATGAAATACTCATCAGCTAACTGCCGACTTGAATGTTGGTCTAATCTGGAGTTTAGTCTGATAAACTTAACAGCTGACCCATCTTATGTTGTACTTGGCCAGGACTAGCCACAGGGCTGAATCCACTGTACTGGGACATCACTGAGTCAGTGTGTGACTCGGGATTGAAAAGGTTATCACAGAGCACCATGGAATGCAGCTCAGGAATCTTCCCTCCAGGTGCCTCTGCAGTGTGCCTGGTCCAGTCGATTCCAGTTACTTTCATGACAGCATCACATAACCAGGGTTATGGCAGTCTCCGATGCAATACAGGAATGGCAAGGCAGTGACAATGCAGGACATGCTCACCTGCATCAGAAAAGCTCTTGGCTTGAGTCAGCTCTGAAATCTGCAAAGCTGCAGCACATGCTAGCCTTTGTTTGATCTTTCCTTAATGCCACCTTTGTCCTGATCCTGATCAGGGAGCCCACATGAAGCCTTGTCTTGTTCTTCCCTGCATCTTAGATGAGAGGACACCAACCTGGACTTCAGTACCCCAAATGACAAGCTCTGGTGCAACAAGAAGCTGCTAGAAACAGTAACTCTGGTGAAGCTATGCTGATGTCTCCACAAGCTTTTGGAGGCTGCTCCTTTATTTTCAACACAGCGTTTTTCTTCCACTTTGCTTCTATGATGATGTTTATCTTCTTTCCTAAGGGAGGCCTCATCATTACGTAAACTCTCATTACAGCTTTTTGTTGTCTGTTCTTGGTAATATTAAGCTTACTCTGCTTAGCGCTTCCCACCATTGATTTCAGCCTGGTGGCCCTTCTCCTCCAGTTCCTCTGCCCTGTGGGAAGGCCTGTCCCTACCCTGCAGTGGAGCAGGCAGAAGGGCTGCTAAGTCACCTTTCCCCAGAGGTGGTGGACCTCACGTACTCACCTGCTTGCAGATGCAACAGCGCCCAAATTCCCCGCAGTGATTGATGCAGAGATACCTTCAAGTCCAACAGGCCACCTCATGTCCTCTGGTCCCTGCCGACCTTCCCCTGTCAGAGAGGGCTCACTTCTTTCCTGTGCCTGCTTTAAATTCCCTGAGTGGCTCTGAAGAGCTGTTTGTCTGCCTCCCTACCACCAAACTGGCTTCTTTGTTCTGCTTCTGGTTACCAGCTGCAGTTGCCCTCCATAGAGAGAAGGTACAGTGAGCCACCCAAGCTGGCCTGCTTGGGCTCTGCGAAGAGAAACACATTCTCTGTCAGGTTATATACACAAAAATATAGCTGTTTCCTATCTCCATAGTGTCTATCAAAACTCATTAGTTGTACATTCATGGTTTCTTTGCACCCTCATGCAAAGAAATGCAGATGGCTGAGGCTGGGAGGGGATGGAGCATCAGCCTTATGCAGACGGCTGAGGCTGGGAGGGGGTGGAGGAAAGCATGACATTTTTCATGTTAGAAGCATTAGTTTATGGCTAATCTGTGAGTTGGACAGATCAATAAATCGCTTAAGGCACTGCAGAGGGCACAGCAAAGAGCAGCTTTGGTGTGATGCATCCTACAGGCTTGACTCATTACCTGCCTGCCTTCTGAGGGGTATATGCCACCATCATACACCACCTGTCTTCCAGGTGAATAAACCACCCCCTGTTCTCCCTCTTGCTGACAGGATCTGGATCCTAGGATTCCTCATCTCTGTCTCCTTGTGGCACTGTTAAGCCTCCTATATTGATGAAGACTAGTATTGGTTATTACCTGAAGATTTTGATATAGAAATATCAAAATGTTAAAACGAATTTCTGTTTCTTCAGAGGCTCTTCAGGATTTTCATTTCCTGTGTCTAAAATGGCATGTGATTTGAAGTGTCATCTCTCTGGCATGAAGTCCTTATTTCCTATATGCTGCATCTGCCTGATTTGATTGTGCTGGTTTTTCAGCCGCAAAAATATCCGGCAGGGCAGATCTCGCTCTTGCAATCAAATAAAGAAATTACTCTGTTATAAAAGACTGGAAAAATGACTCGTGCAGCCATCGAAGCGTCTCATAACAGCAGCAGGAAATGCCTCGATGGCAAGTCGCAAGTGTGAGAGACAATAAGGGATGAAACAGCAGTGTGTTGTGCTGGGATCAAGGAAAGCTTTTCACAGTCCCTGCTGCAGTGTGTCAGCCCTGGGATTTGCCCAGGCTGCGGGCTCCCAGACCTGCCAAGTAGCTCATTGGCTTTTCAGCGCTGGATGGTGAAACACGGGGGGATGTGATTTGAAGATGCTGTAGCAGAGCATCTCAGGGGCTCATTCAGTACACCTGTGGTAAATGAGCTCCGAAAATTAAAAAGGGAGGGAGTTTTGCTTCCAGTTGCAGCATGGATCCGTAAAATGAACAGCAAGTGTCCTCTTAAAAAAAAAAGAAAAAGGCAGAAAAAAAAATTAAATATTTATTTACTTAAAGTATTTAAATATTTCACACAGAGGAGCTTAAAGTCTTCAATGCGCATTCCCATCCTCTTGCAGCTTATAGAAAGGTAACTGAGAGGAGTTATCAGGCTTCCTTAAAAACCTGCTCTGTACAAAAAAACCTGCTCTGCACAACAAAACCCACTCTGTTTATACGATGGTGATGTGCCTTTGTACAGAGACACGTGTACATCACCCAAAACCTAACGGGAGTCATTAAAGCCCCCACAAGGTCAGCGCACAGCCCTGCGAGGCCGGTCTGTGCGCGGCTGGACTGCACTACTGCTGTTACACCTCTGGGCTGCAGGGCAGGCACTCTTTCAGGGCAACGCTTTCCCAAAACGGTGCCCCAGCGGTGGCCTGACCTGCGCGAACAGACACGTGGGAAGCAGAGAGATTACTTTTTGTTTAGCCTGGCAGTACCCATTTCCTAAACACGGATTTTTTCACTCTTACCCCAAGGCACGCCTCCGTCCGCCCCCCCCCCCCCCCAAAGAAAAAAAAAAGTAATCGCTACATTTTGCTACATTTTGCAATGGGGCGGCACTGGCAGATGGAGA